>AYEL01069418.1:0-64122 GCA_000484575.1 Olivierus martensii
AACCGCTCTTCCGATCTATATATGTACTTGTATATTTTTTATGAATTTATTATTATATTAAATTTTAAAATATTGTTTAAATAGTCAATTTTTAATTATAATATATATTATAGTTAACAGAAAAATTCGAATTGTTTATTATTCTGTAGAAAATATTTTTCAATTTTTATAAATTTCAATATAATCTTTAGACTTACATTTTTTAAGTAAATAAAATTAATATAGTACTGTGCTTCTATTTTCATCATTTTCCATATTAGAAATAGCTAATCAAAATTTTTATTTTAGATCCTCTACACTTTAAAATCAATTTACTGCATTTTTATAATTTGTAAATTATGATATAATCGCAAACGGCATCTAATAAAAATATTTAGCTTCCTCAAAAAATAATAAACGTATATTAATGTGTTGTGATTATTTTCTTCAGATAAATTGTTACAATGATCAAGAAATAAATAAAACTTTAAAAATCGATATCTATAAAAATTTACATATATGTCAAAATGAGGATGCTTAAAATGTGCTCAAATAGTATAAAATGTATTAATCCAAAATAGAAGTATTGCTTTTATCATTTAACAATAATATTCTAAGATGATATATTCTTTAAATCAATAAATGAACAATTCTGTAGCAACTTTTACAAATGTTAAGATTATCAGAATACACTGTATTAAACAGTTTATCCCTGATCAGTATGCTTTCTTATCTAATTCTAGTGATTCTGTGAAGATTTCTAAAAGATCGTGTTTATCTCGAAAATCTGGGAACACTTCAAGATTTAAAGCAGCAGAGTTGCCAATGGGAGGAAAATTGATTCAAAAATGTTGTACTCCATTGTTAAAACATGGTAAATTTATGCTGTTTTATTGTTAGTTAGTTTTCAACTAAAAATTTGCTTATTGAATATAAATGTATAGATTCTATATTATTTTCGGAAACAAAACGATCTAGGAAAATTTGACATCAGTCTTTATAAAGATACTAATGTAATATTTAAATGATAATATTATATCTATAAAAACACTGCTTTGTATAACGATATTTTAATCTAAATTATAACTTATTATATAGCGTTTTAGCTTGTTTGAGATTGTCCTCCATCAAAGAATTTTACGAAAACTTTTATATCTCCGTTTTATGCTTTATTTGTTCTATAAAAATTTTCGCTTTGTGTTGTGAAATTTTTTGGGAAATTTAAATTTTAAAATGTGGCTGGGGAATGAACCTCTAGTTTTCGAAATCATTTTAAAAATGAGTTATTTATTCATCATTATCTTACAACTTAAATCTAAGTACACAATGTTCAATTTATTATGTCCTACATTATTTAGCGTGATATTACGAGAAATATTATTCTAAGTAATATACTCTAATATTAGAGATGCAAATAATCTGAACATAGATTTGAAAATAAATCATTTTAGAACATTTTGCAAAATTTATTTTTCTACTAGCCTTTGAACGTCTGGAATTGAGTTATAACGATCTATCTACGTTATTTCATCTCGTCTTGTTCATTCCTTATTCAGTATTTATGTATGTTATTCTAAAACTATCGATATAATTCCCCATCTTTAAAAATATTAGAAGAATTTGATCAATAGAGATTTCAACTTCACAACTTTAAATTTGAAGTAATAAATTTTCAATTCTTTCGCAATTTAGATTACTATATAGTATTTCATAGGAAAGTTTCATAAGTGAAAACTTTTAATATGTTAACTATAAAAGAATGTTCCATAATTCATAATTTATTTCTTTTTCCAAGTATGCAAAAAGTCAAAGTGCTCCAAATAATCGTAGAAAAGAATAGTAACGGTAATAGTTAATAATGCTTAAAAGTAATTGAATATAAATACTAATACAAAAGAGAGAAAAAAGCATAATGAATAATGTACAAGATATGAAAATAATTAAAATTATCACAAATTTTTAAGATACGTCGACAGTTAAAAACAAGGAAAAATATTAAAATATCTATGGAGGATCCAATGAGGCTAGAGAGACTATAGTCGTTTGAAAATATATAATAAAAATATTTAATATTAGTTTTTTTATATAAAATATTGAAGGAATGAATCGCTAATTATGTTATAATAATTAAAAGTATAAATAGAGAATCTTTAACACGATAGCTAAACCTACTCTACATTATGGTAGCGAAACTTGGATCATTAACAAGATGAATGAAGAATTGAAACAGCTGAAATGAAATTTCTCCAAAAATTGAAGGAACCACAATAATGGACAAGAAAAAGAAAAATTTAAATCAGAAATAATCTAACAACAGAACCACTTAATCATACTATCGATAGCAAAATGGAAAGAACACATCTTCAGAATACCAAGAAACAGAATTCCAAGGCACATAATTAATTACCCACCAAGAAGAATCCGAGATAAAGAAAGACTCAGATAGCAATGGTTTGAATTCAGAACAGACCACTAGGCCTTTAAGTCTAGATATGATGATATGATGACAGATAGAAATAGAAATGCAAACACAAAATAAGCTCTATGCTTTTAATGGCATTTTATTTTAGTCTCCTAAAATTTTTTCTGGATCCACAGTTACTTAATATATTTTAATATACTATATTATATATAGCATGTAAAATAATATATAATATTGATTTTATTTTAAATTTCTGAAATTAATATGTATATTATCTTCTATATTGTATATATTCTGTAATTCATAATACAGTATTTAGAAATGAAAATATTTTTAGATATAAAATTATTGAAATTTGGTACTCAAACAACAAAATTATTCAACACCAAACTTAGATCTATTACAATAACATAATTTGAAAAAGTGTAAAAAATACTGTACTTAAATATCAATATATATTAATGATTTTTATATTTTTAAAGTAAATTTTTAAATCTAAAAAGAAAAAAAATTGCTCTATATAGGAATAAATCACTTATTGTAATATAAATTATAGTCTGTTAAATAATAGAATTTATGTTCTGATTCATATTTTTATAGATGATAATATAGGCTCTATTATACGAATTAAATAAAAAAGATTACGATATGCATAATTAATAAATTAACTCCTATTATATAATTTTAATAGAAAATTATTAGCTTATCAGTTTAAAGATATAAAAATAATGACATTGCAATTATAATAATAAAATAAATTTTTTTATATGATTCATCTGAAAGAATTACAAAATAAGGTTCATTGCAAATACTATAAGCAAAAAATAGAATATGGTTTTAAAATATTGAAGAAAAAGAACAAATATCTTCGGATTGAAGCACTGATAGGATTATGTTTTCAAGAGCTTCATCCTCTCAGCCAAAACAATCAATTTTTAACATTTAAGTATTGACAAATAAATGGAAACAAAATTTTTTTTCTTAGCAAAGATGAAAAGACTCTATTGAATGCTACCGTGAATTGCAGAAATTATTAATTGATACACAAGTAAGAAAATTTTAACAAATAAAAAATAAAAATAAATCGGAAAAAATTGCATAATTTATATATAATAATTAGATAAGATTAAAAATTGCATTATTTTTTACGAAACATTCATATATTTTACTTCAAAAGAAAAGAATATCGGGAAAGATTTTTCATTGTTGCATAAGTAATAATATCAAAATATAAGATGCAATAATATGCTAGATCAATTTCTTTAAAATTATAATTAAATAAGATAATTTAATATAATAAATGAATAAAAGAATGTTTAAAATAATTTACACGCATAATCTGAATAGAAACTCAGTGTGAGCGATGTTTTCATACTATAATTTATTAAATAAAATTCAGAATATTTATTTCATATATGCTTATTTTAGTACCATTTTTAACCTACTTTCTGAAGGAAAATAAGGCTTATAAGATCATCATTTGCTGTCTGGATGCTCTTCACTAATTAATAGATTTTCATCAAAATCTTTAGGAATATTCTGTCACTTAAAGTAATCTCGATACCTCTTTTTTATTAACTCTAAAGGTTCATCAATTTAAAAATGGCAGATGTTCAAACTTTACAGGTGTTCTCTAATGGAAGTGATATGATCTAGATTGGACTATCGAATAGTTCACCCTCAGGTCCTAGTTCAGATTGATGACATATTTAAATCATCTTTAATCATCCCAAAATAACAGGCATATTGAGAAAATGCGTGATTAATTATTTCCAAAACTGCCAGATAACAAATAAATTTTGGAACTTAAAATAAATAGGCCTATATTACGTGATTCAATTTTTCATTAAACTTATATGAAAATACCAGTTTCTTCGCATAATAGTTCTGTGGGATTGCATAACAATAGTCGTTGTTAAACTGAATTGCTGATTTGAAAAAAGAACACGAATCAAAACCACTTTTTAGATATGAAATAAAAACTGGATATCATTCAAAATAACGAATCTACTGATTTAAATTGACAACCTAATAATTATTTCTTATAATATTTTTTTAAGTTTCTTTCCTATAAATTTTATTAAAGTATTACTTTTAAAAGTTCTTCTAACGATTAACTTATAACTTTATTCATACCAACGATTTAATTAATATATTCCATAATATACACTATTTAAAATATTTCTCATTAAGTTTACAGATCCTATCATTAATTTTACAAGACATTTGTAATTACAGAAATTTATCAACTTTTAAACATTATATAAAGCATAAGCAATTTAAACAGCATTTTCTCCAAAACAAAACAGAAAACTGTTGGATTACTGAATAATGGGCCAAACAAGGCCATGTAGATCAAAAGATCTCCTATTATTTTATAATAGCTTGCATTTTTATAAGTAGACTACGCATTACACTATTGCAACAAAATAAAAATGCAGCGTGATATATATTTGTTAGCTCAGCTAACTCTGCGAAATCAATCGTGTTGAACTGCAACGGAGTGCCGTTTGCAATTTTGAGGTAAAAAATGTTTTTAATTATCACTAATATATGCTATTTAAATATAGTATTTAAAAAGAAGCGGCAATTACATCGAAATTAATGCAGTTTCATGTCTAGAAATATATTTTATCATCATTTCATACGAGTGCGTAATCTTTGTTAAACTATGGAAAAGTTGTGCTAGATCAATAAAGCCATTTCCTGTTAACCTCTCTTTGCCACGTATTCCTAATTATGAATGCTCTATTATTTATTTATTTATATTAATATTCATTTTAATATATGTTTTTTCAATTAATATTTATGTTATATTTGAATAGTATAATTATTTATTATTATTATTATTATCATCATTTGTATTTTTTCCAGTTTGTCTTGGCAACAAAAAGAGCTAAAACAAAAGTTTAAAGAGCTAAACATTAAAAATTATCTGACAGAAATGTAGCATAGTGAACATGTGGTCCATTGCGCAGATGTTTCCCTAGAATTTTTGATACATAAAAATATTTTTATGATGGATAATTATAATTGATTTTAGAGAAAGTGAATATTTTCTAGAACTTTCCTACCGACTAGGAAACTATATGGCTTCAAATCTTAATGTAGCCTTATATGATGCACCTACTTTAGATATTTTTTCCCACGTGTGATATGATCACTCAGTCAGATTTAAACTATTTATTTAATCTATATTAATTATATACTATTTTTTATCACTTTAATAAAAAAAATTGAATATTATAAAATAAGAAAAATTATGTTAAAACACTGTTTTAATTAATTTACTAAATAACTATGCCTAGATTGCACATCATAACTTGACTAATAATAATATGTTTTCATTATTTTTTTAAATAATATAGTTATTTTATACTATATATATATATAAATACGTGCACTCTAAGTATAGTTATCTAAGAGATTTTCTTTTTCATATACTTAATCGTTTTATTTTCCACCCATGCAATCATTGTACCATTAAATCCTAACAACCAATCTTTTTGATGATATTATTGAATATCTCTGCAATGAATAAAATCAAAAAGATACCTGAAAATTCGCATATTTCTTATTGAAATTAAGAGCTTAACTTATTATATTAAACTATAAATTATAAAAAATATCGTAATTATTATTTATAGTTCAATACGTTAGGAAATGAAAACATTTTGTTGCGATAATAATTTTATTACTGATTTTAATAATTTTGTAGTAGATGTATATTAGTTTTATATATATATTATGCAATATAGGTATTTGTAAACGTCAATAATGAAATATATAATATATAAATCCAACTGATAAAATTCGCATCTCCACACTAGACTTATAAATAAAAATAATCTTTAGATGTCCTTCGGTCTGCCCACTTTGGGCGCAACTTCAATACTACTTCATAGAGAAGGGATTAATATTAATTAGTCTTATATATATATTGTATTGTCAAAAATGTATGGTTTCAGTCATAATTTGTGGGAAAAACAATGGATAAATATTTTATTTATTTATCTTTTAAAATTCTAAACGGTTCTTATTTTTACTGAAATATCACACAAATTGCTATTTTATACAACAAGCAGTGATATTGCAGAAAATTTGAAAATAGGTTACTATATAATCATAATCATAGAATATTTTCCTACTGAAAATTAATGCAGGCATATCTATCATTGACGAATTTTCCATGGGAAAAAGTAGTAGTTTTCTAATCCTATTAATTAGTATTAAAACATTAATTATTCTCTGAATTTTTTATAGTCTTCTATTAGTTGATTTATAAATATTCTTATAAGAAAATTAGAATTCATGAAACTCAACGTCATGTTTATTTATTATTTAAAGAATTGTGTTGTCAATTTAATCAATCAATAATACTCATAATAAGCTTGTGTTTAACAGAACTTTATAATCTACAAATTGATATTGGTGCTCTCCTATTTTCTATTAGCATACTGTATTAAAATCGATTATATTTTAAAATATATTTCTTTTGATCCTCAATAAAAATAAATTTTTGATGCCATTGGCTTCTATAACATAGAAATTGGATGAAGTAAGCAATTTTAATATTATTTTATAATTTATTTAATAATAATTAACTTTTTTCAATTTACATAATAAAAAATCATACAGTTTAAGATTTTAAAAATCATACAATTTTATTAAAAATGCATACATCTTATTTTAGTTATAAATAAAAAAACATTATAAATTTCTTTATTCAAAATTAGAGAGCATATTATGAAACAAATTCTCTTATTAATTTTTACATTATATATATAAAAATATATATTAAATCATAGTATTTATTATATAAGAATAACTTTAAAATGATTACGTGTATTAAGCGAATTTTGAACACTTACATTTTAAATGAAATATTTAGAAAATTTAATTAAAATGGAAAAGACATTTTTATTTTCACTTAATAAAAATATTTAAAACATTCTGCATAAATGTTTTTTAAAATGAAAAATATATTAAAATTTATTAAGCATCATATTCTTCAGATCCAATTCAAAAAACGTATTCTGAATTCAGCATTAATAAAATATTCTTATCGATGTTACTAAGAGAAATTGTTCCATTGTATTGACATCAGTTCAATCTAATTTTTTCCATTCTCCAAATTTATATCTTCTGGATATTTGTGAGTTTAGGAAAAGTGTATTAAAAACATGAATATAATTCAATAAATTAAAAATATTTTTAAAATAAAAGATGCAAAAAAATAAATAAATAAAAATATACAAATACATTCTATTTTATTTGTATATTTTTAACCTGATGATAATAATATACTGTATATTTAATCGATTTTTTCTAATTTTCATAATTTTAAACCATACAGAATTGTTACAAATACTTCTTTTTTGATAATTAAGTTATACATTATATATATTTACTGTAAATAATTTGTTTACTTTTATTATTAACAAGAAAATTCAAACACGTGTATTCGAGTTTATTAAAAATAAATAAAAAATATTAATTACTATACTTTTATTTTAAATAAAAAATTGTTAAATTATTATTTCAGAACAATTTTTGACTTGAAATACGTCGATAAATCCTACATAATAGAGAATATGCAATTTATTATGAACATTTTCTCGTTTTTTTATATATTAAAATTATCTCTATTGTTATTATTATGAGGAGAAATATATAGAATAGGACTACTGAAAATCCTTTTTCGTGACGTATGATTGTGTCATATCGATCCTGAATCGAAGATTTCAGTTAACCCGGATGGGTCAAACCGTAGTTCAATCAACGCGAATGGATTTACGCAATCCAACTAATACTAGCCACTAGTTAGGCGTTTTATCAGAAAGAGAATAATCTTGAAGATGATTTTAGGAGAATATGTTATGATATTTTATAATTCGAAGTTTGTTTAAAATTAATATAATGTAGACGTAACCTATAACAAAACAAGAGTACGTTGAACTTCTTTTAATATTATATCAAATAGTGCTGCCATCTGATGTCGAAAATATGAATTTTCGAAATAGTATTTTGAATTTAATTTTTAATATCATAACTTAATGTAAATACATATATCATTTACATTAAGTTTACTTAAAATTTTCAAAATTGTTTATACACATATATGAACTATTTTGAAAATTTTAGATAAAAAATAGTCCAAAGCATTAAAATAAATATTTTTTTCATTACTTTTTTTATCGATAAAAACAAAATATTTTTTATTTATTTCTTTATGCAATTAATATTGTATCTGAATAATTATTTTATTTTTCAATACATCATTCGTTTCGTAATACTGAAGACTGCATCCAATACTGAATTTCCTCATAGATATAATTTATATTAGCACATAATTTCGATATTTAAATGTACAATGTAATGATATTTATTTTTTAAACATTAATAATAGATTAATATATCATATTTACAGTTTCATGCTTATATAAAAAGTTTTGTAAGTAGCAAATTGTGTCATAATTGATTAAAAAATAATAATATAATTTATTATCGAAAATATTATATGCATAATTGTATACAATACGGTATTGTATTATATTAAAGTATGATATATCTGTAAGAAAGCAAAAATACTGTAAATTCTTATTTCTAAAAATAGAAAATATTCTTTAAATAACTAAACATAAGTAATAACTGATAGAGTTCCTTCATCCATAAAATAATTAGACAAATCAATATTATCCTAAATATTAATACTGTATAACAATGCATTACACAGATTTATAACTCTATAAAAGAAATAGAATATCGTACAAAAATTACAGAATTATATTATATTATGCAATATTTTTCCCTTGCTTAGTGAAAAATATTGCATTGCTTGATAATTTTCGTACAGTATCGTATTTTTTTATAGCATTATAAATATAATGTATTTCTATACTGTACTAAATTTAAGCTATTGATTTATCTTAATGATTTTATGGATGAAAGAATCCTATCAGCAGTTATTGACAGAATATCACGAGATAAAGTTAAATATGTAAAAAATTTGAATGAAGAATAGGGAAATGTAGACTAAAACTTATACTGTGCGATTAAATGGGATTAATTAAAGGCATATTTCTTAATATTTAAAGTATATGAATTCATACATTGTGTCAAAAACATATAAAAGTCTATTTATGAAAATTAATTTCCTAAACGAGCTTTTAAAAATCAAAATTTACAATAATATATAGAATGACATTATGCTTAGAACATCTAATTTTACGAAATTTATCACAGGATTTTACACAAATATTATATTATTTGAGAACAGATAAATAGATAAAGATACAAATAAACAAAATTTATCACGTTATTGAAAATTTTGTTTATTCGTGTCCACTAAGTCCAAATTTTATCAACAATAAATAAACAAATGAAATAAAATAAAAATGTAGCTCTGAAAATAAAATTTTTTCATGAAAATTTATTAAATATATTATTAATGAGATAACTATAAGGTAACTGTGGGGCAAACGGACACGCTAGTGATATATTTTAGAATATTTCGAATGTGCTTTGTTAAAGCAGATCCTAATAATTAATATTATATTCGGTAAGGTGTAAGCTAGCGAAGCACCTAACAATTACTTTTATCAGTAGCGCTAAAATTTTGTAATAACTGCTTTTAAAAAAGAATGCATGCTGTCCGTTTGCCCCACACTGTAGGGGCAAACGGATATCTGTTTTCTGAATCATTAGTATCATTGAGAGAATAGTAGCAAACAAAATATAGATCATTTCCATTTTCTATACATGATACATAATGTCTTTTCAAGTAGTACAAGTAATAGAGGTATTGCATATAGGTTTTCTTTACCGGGATCCCGGGAAATTGTAAGATTTTCACACTTTTTGTATTCCCGGGAATTACCGCGCAGATAGAAAAAAATATAAAATACAATTAAATGTTATCCCGAAGACTGTACGAGAGTTATTTATCAAAGAATTTGAAAATTGGCAAAATGGAAAAGCATGTGGGCGTGGTTTACTAACAGAGTTGCACTCACATCTGATCACGGATTATACTTAATTGATCTGTGAGTGTGACACGTGTTGGTAACTTGGTTGTTTTGTTTACTTCTTTTCCTTGTTATGAAGCCAACATAAAATTTGCATTATTTTAAATTAAATTATAATTAAAATGTTAAATAGGTAATTCAAAAAGTGATTGCGAATTACCTACTTAACTTGTGAAGAAGAGAGCATAGGAAATTTGGAAGAGAAACCAATGATGTTGAACTTAAAATTAGAAAAAGCAATCCACTCAAAGACAAAGGCCCTATGTTGTTCATCTAGCCTGACTTCTAGCTTGAGCAAGTTGTGAAGCAAGAATTACAGTTATTTGACTCAACAGGAACTCGATCATCAAGTATTATAAAATTGGGCCAGGCTTTGAAAACAATTCCTCCATCATCAGTTGAAGCAGAAAGAGCATTTTCTGCTGTTGGTTTGTTTATTAACAAAGCTAAGAACTAGGCTGAGCAATAAGAGCATTGATTGCTTATGTTTCCTCAAATCATACTTTAAGAATGAGTGATGAATATTTTATTTGTATTTTGTAGTTCGAATTGTAAATTAGTCATATATAAAGGAATATAAATTTTGGAATTTATTAATATCCTTCTTTTGTGTATTTTTTATTGATATTAATTATAAATAACCACTTTTTTATATTTTATTAAATTTTAATGCATTCCCGGGATTCCCGGGAATGGATTTTACGTTCCCGGGATTTCCCGGGAATGAAAAAAGGCGGGAAATCAGAAACCCTAATTGCATACAATTTACAATATCTTTACATAATTGCATACAATTTACTCCGTATGCTTGGCAAATGTTTTCTTTATTGAGATTTAAAGAAGTTACAACAGAAATTTATGCTAGTTGGGTCTTTCCTACTGATGGCATAAACTTTGTTAACTTCAACTTTGATCAACAAAACATAGATTTTTAAGATAGTTTGTTAATTATTTAAAAAAATCTATGTTTTGTTGATCGAATTTGGGAATCTCTACATTGAAGAAACTTGCCTCCTTAATGTGTTATTTAGAATAATAATGTTTTAGCTACAGTTATTAATAGCATTTCGTCAATTTTAAATGCTTTTACAACGAATATCACGTTTTCTTCCAACTAATTATCATCAATTTGAATTTCTTTCATTATTACAAATCATATCTTTGTAAAAGTGTAATTAATATAAAGAATACTAGTAAATAATATGTCATACAAGTAATAGAATGTAATCAATTAATATAAATATAAGCCTTCTATAAATAACATTTGATAAAATACATATTTTAAGCTATAAATGAAAAATAACACACGTGTCCTTTTGCCCCACAGAAATGTGTCCGTTTGCCCCATCATCAGTTTTACGCTTTAAAGCTACAAAACTAAAAAATAAATGGCAGCAGCACATTAGTGAACACGACTAACGATGGAAAAGGTTTTTAAGTTACTAAGGTACCAAGCATAATATTTTTGAAACTACGATTAAGTATAAAACTCTTATTTACTAAAACATAAATTCTACTTCATGGCGAATTTTAATGGAAAGCTGTTCTTGTCTGATAACTACTTCAGGGCGAATTTTAATGGAAAGCTGTTCTTGTCTGATAAAGTTTTTAAGCTTAATTAAAAGTTCCTTTAACATTTCAATGAATTCGTTTGGCGAAAAATAAGCATATATATATACAATACATAACATACTTCTAATATGTAGTTGCCAGTTTTAATATCGTAAATATTGCTAATTTCATTAAATGATGTCTGTTTTCCCCCGTGTCCATTTGTTCCACAGTTACTTTGTATTGGGAAAATGCAATAGATATTTTTCTAGATGCATTTTTCGCCCTTGTCAAAGCATTTGTAATATAGTTTCATCATTTCGCGTTGAACTGTGCTGTAAAACTATCATTTTGCACTATGAAATTTTTCATGAAATTCAAGTTTGAAAATGGCAACTAGAAAAATACTAGTTTCACAATAGCGTATTCTGAATTATACCAAATATTAATTTGTTGCATAATCAAATTTAAATGATATGAAATTCCTATAATTGTCCATTTATGATTACGTTCTTGTTGAATGACCAGAAAGAACGGACCCACAAGTAGGAGCGGATATACTTATGCCGCATCCGGAAATTTATTCTAAATTAGGAAACAAATATTAAAAACACTTCTAAGTATTATAATAAAATTATAATACTTAGAAGATAAAAATATGATTACAGCAGTGATATATAATTATTTTTGTTAATGAAAAATATAACAGTAAATAAACAAAATTGGCCCTAAACTGAGAGGCTAGGAGAAAACTTCTTGTGGCTCATAATCATTATGACATTGCATGAAAGTCGCCATTAAATTCAATATTAAACATGCGTAGAATATATAGTTGAGACTAATGTAACAGTAAAAGAGGAAAAATATGAAAAATGATGTTCATTATATAATACTATATCTTATATAAAATACAGTATTGTATTTAACAAACAATAGAAAATTTTTCCCTGAAGGGAAGTACAGTATAATATTTATATATTGTTTTAAAATAGAGAAGTTTTAGTTCATTTATTAAAGAAGCTTTCAACATAATGCTGCTGTTTTATCTATCAGTTATATTACTTAAAAATGCATTTATCCGAATTTACTTATTTTAATCTAAATTACAATTTATTTAATGTAACAAAATAATTGTTTTATAGAATATTCAAAATTTTTCGATAGGACATCTATTAAAAAGGAGTGAACGCCAGAAATATGGAACTGAAGGAAATTTTCATTAATTATTTATAAATAAGATGCAAATGAGTGCAATTTTATAATATTTTATTAAAAGAAAATGTTAATCATTGTTATAAAACAGGTTCCGTACAATGAAATACTGATATTATAAAAAAATCACAAAATGTAATGTAGTACTTTTATTAGAATTGACTGTGATTATTATGAGATTGAATACTATTTAAAATCATAGATTTAATATTGCAATCAATAATTACATTTTAATACAAAATGTTAAAACGAGTATAAAATTGGAAATTAGATCTCTTTGATTCCAAGGTTTGTATGAATCTGTAACACAATCAGTTTTTTGTATCCTCGTAAATATATTCAGAAATCGATTTGGCAACATTAATTTTCAGTTAAGAAAAAATATGCTTATTATTATTAATCTGAACTATTTTATTCATATATTTATGTTTTTTTTTTTTTTTAAATATTAAACTATAAATTATTATTAAGTTCATCTTAAGTTTTTTTTTTTTTTTTTCTAAAATATTAAATTATTGCTTTTTTAATTAACATTTTATTCAACCATTTGTTTCAAAGTTAATGTAATAAATCAATTTCAGATTGCGTTTTTTTTAGTTTGGTTGCTTTCTAATTAATAAAGTTATTGTCCTATACTGTAATCTTCTTTGTTCTATTCTGCATCAGATTGTCTAATAGAGCTGAACTGAATTTGAATTGGCTTCTTAAAAATAACTGGGATCCTCAACTTGGTAAGCCAATGCTTTACCACGTGTTAATCCGCTATTGGGCATAATCAAATTCTTTTGCTGTAGAGAAGTCCTAATTGATCATTGTCCCGTATCCATCCATTAATTAATTTGTCTTTGCAGCCAATCAACACTAGAGATATGAGAAAACAGTCAATTAACAAAACTACAACAAAACAAATACAATATTCGATTCTGTCTAACAATAACTAAACGATTTCTTATCGACTTGTTTCTTCATTATTTTCTTGATTCATTGGTTGTTTTAGATATATGTTATCTAAAACAAGTAGGCTACTTCATTGGATAATCCTATAATTAATTAAAATAATCAATCAGGTCTATCATAATTATCATATATCTTCAAGCTGATTGAAAGGCAGTATTTTGTAATGTCATTATTTATATTTATTTCTTATTTGATTTTTGCTAATTTTCGAATAAAATTAATTCGATATATTTATTATATATAAATATATGAATACAAGTAAGAATATTAATGAAATTTACCCAAAATTATTTATTTATAAGAAAAAAAATATAGTTTTTAATTCGAAATTTTTGTTGATTCTTCATATTAGGAAATATTTTGTAGAAAATATATATAAAATTAACAACTGAAATGTTTAAAAATATTGGATTATAAAAATTTTATTTTAAAACAAATAAACTATAAGATTTGCTTATCATAACTCTCAATTGTGAAGTTTCAAACATGGTCACTTTTAAAAAATTCGTAAAATAATATATCTAATACAATGAAAAAATTACAGAAATAAATTCATAAATAGATAATAATTTTAATGAAAAAGAAAAATTCATTAGCATAAAAACTTTAATTTTTTATTTTCAAACATTTAAATATTAAAAATTTTTATATCAGCAGTTCCCAGTTTAGTTAAAAGCTGTGGATCTCCCTTTTTTAAGGTAAACCATAGACACCATATTTTTTTAAAGTTTTGATATCTATTTAGTAATTGTAGCTGATTGATAATTAGCGAGTAAAATAGTGCGTTTAAAAAGTTAGGGTTTCTATATAGGCTAATTGATGCCATGACCCCCAGGGTCCGCGGACCACCAAACGGGAAATACTGTTTTAGATCATTTTTCCGGATATGAAAAAATAAATAAAAAAGTAATTCGTAGTTATATTTTTGTAAATTGTGTTTTTAAGCGATACCTGTGAAACAAGCAGAAATATGATCTTATCAAAATAAAGAGTTGATTATGTGTCTAAGATTAATAAGCTTTGTTAGTTGAAAAGTTTTCAACATACTAATTATAATAAATGGAGCAAGATAGATCGTGGAGTAAGATAATTTTATGAATTTTCATTTATGCATTCTTTGTATATGTATAATAAATGTCAAGCGTCTTAATCTACGGATGACACTACACAAATTCCATAATTTGAAACAGAAGGGGCATTCGGCAATTCAGATCAATCTGACTAGTATCTGAATAAATCACGTGACTTCTGAGCGTCAGAAGCATCGTAGCACTGACATCAAATATGGTGGGAAATTCAATTTGAAATTTTTTCAGATTTAGCTGCTGCACCCTGTATATTGCTTTGCATGTAAAAATTTCAAAATGCAAAATAAATTGAACCATAACTATGAAGAACACAAACACTTAAAGGATAATAACTCAGCATGACAAAATCCTAAGAAAGCATTAAGAAAACAAATAATGATGATTTTATACAATTTATTTTTTGTATCATCAAGATCATTCTTTAAATCACCATCCAATTATGCATATAAGTAATATGTTTATGCTTAATTTCACACTTATCTTTCTCTCTGCCTTGTAATTTGTTGATAAAAATACAGCAAAATTTATTATGTTTTAACATGAAGTAATTCCCAGAAATTCCAATGGGGAATAATGTTACGATTGCTTTGGCTGATGGCATACAATCTCAAGTGGGATGATAAATATGATCTACATAAATATGAGAATTTTTCCAGAATGCTTTATACTAAAATTACATGTTAAAAGTTCTTGTTCTGCACATTATTAACTTATGCAGTTATTTCCAGGACTGTTGTATAACTATGAGAATTAGATGTATTTTACTTATATAATACAAAATGAATTTCAAATTCACAAAATTTGACAAATATATTGGATAAATATTAGCATATAAAAGAACAAATATATAATAAATAATAATAAACTCATATTATAAATTAGAACTAATCACTATCAGCACTATGGCAGGAAAGACTTTCATAATTTAAAACTAATTCTTGGTGTTTTTAATCACAGTTTTAAGTTATGAAAGTCTTTCCTGCCATAGTGCTGATAGTGATTAGTTCTGAGTCGTTTTGGCAGTGTAATGAGTTGCAATTCTGTACATATTATAAATATTAGATGAATTAAAATATTAAATATATAGCATTAATTATATTTAATGTTTCAAAATCTAATGGAAATTTTTAGAATTCTAATAAATAAAATAAAAAGAAGAGATTATAAAATGAAGTTTGGATTAAGGATGAAATCTTTATCTATTTAATACATTTTTCTATTTAAAGTAGTTGAACAATTAATTTATAATAATAATAATGGTAAAATAGGTTTTTTTTTTGCCTTAATTCAAATCATTTGTATTAAAATATGTATTTTTATTTTTCTATTAAAAAATGTAAAATTTCAACAATAAAATACAGGTAGGCCTCGATTAGTGCGAGTTTGAATAATGCAACTTATAAAATTGATACCATTTTTCAGTTAGTGCGAGCAAATATTCGACTTTTAAAATTGATACCATTTTTCAGTTAGTGCGAGCAAATATTCGATTAATGTATAGACCAGTCTTACTAACAAAGGTCTGTGATTAATGCGAATTGTAAGCATAGACCAGTCTTACTAACAAAGATCCGTCCCCTTTTAAATTAATGCGAGTTATAAGCATAGACCAGTCTTACTAACAAAGCTCTGTCTCCTTTTCTTTTAAAATTGATACCATTTTTCAGTTAGTGCGAGCAAATATTCGATTAATGTATAGACCAGTCTTACTAACAAAGGTCTGTGATTAATGCGAATTGTAAGCATAGACCAGTCTTACTAACAAAGATCCGTCCCCTTTTACAACTTATAAAAATGATACCGTTTTTCACTTAGTGCGAGCAAATATTCGACTTTTAAAATTGATACCATTTTTCAGTTAGTGCGAGCAAATATTCGATTAATGAGTTTTTCACTTAGTGCGAGCAAATATTCGATTAATGCGAGTTGTAAGCATTTTTCACTTAGTGCGAGCAAATATTCAATATTAAGCGAGTTGTAAGCCAATGAACTAGTCTTACTAACAAAGCTCCGCCTCCTTTTATGATGTCCATTAACAAATAGTCTTATTAACAAAGATCCATCTCCTTTTATGATGTCAATTAACAAATGTCTTACTAACAAATGTCCGTCCCCTTTTATGATGTCAATTAACAAACAGTTACTGCGAGCAAATATTCGATTAATGCGAGTTGTAAGCATAGACCAGTCTTTACGAGCAAATATTCGATTAATGCGAGTTGTAAGCATAGACCAGTCTTAGTAATAAGGATGCACCTCCTTTTATGATGTCAATTAACAAATTACTGTTAATTTTCAGTTGGCCTCCTTTTATGATGTTAATTAACAAATTACCGTTAATTTTCGGTTAGAATTAATGCGAGTTGTAAGCATAGACCAGTCTTACTAACAAATGTCCGTCCCTTTAATGATGTCAATTAACAAATTAATGTTAATTTTCGGTTAGTAAAACCGAACGAGGAGCTTTTTATGATGTCAATGAACAAATTACCGTTAATTTTCGGTTAGTAAAACCGTGAGTTGTAAGCATAGACCAGTCTTACTAACAAAGCTCCGCTTCCTTTTAAGTTGTAAGCATAGACCAGTCTTACTAACAAATGTCCATCCCCTTTTACGATGTCAATTAACAAATTAATGTTAATTTTCGGTTAGTAAAACCGGACAAGCTACCATTAATTTTCGGTTAGTAAAACCGGATGAGGAGAAGTCTAAGAACAGTCACTTGGCTTTGAAGGGGTGAAACATCAGAAAGATTGGATTTTGCTGATAGCGATTTAACATTATTATTATTCAGCTTTATCATTTTTGTCATTAGCTATTTAACATTACTATTATTCAGCTTTGTTATCGTTCGTTAACTGTTTAACATTATTGTACTATTATTTAGTTTTGCTATCGGATACATACAGTATAGTGCAGAATTTTCTCTTTTAAAAAGTATCGAAATATACAGTATAGTACAGAATTTTCTCTTTTAAAAAGTATCGAAATGGAAACTATAATCATCATATACATACAGTATAGTACAGAATTTTCTCTTTTAAAAAGTATCAATGGATAAAAAAGCAAAAATACTTTAGACAATAAAACAGGAAACGAAAAAAAGAAGTGGTTAGTGATTACGCTAGAGAAAAAAAAATGGATGTGATTAAGCGACATAAAAGCAGTGCTCCACTTCTGCTTTCACTATTCCTGATAACTTCTATTCATTTCCCTCAAGAAAAAGTTTTATATTTTTAGACATACTGATAAATCTCATTGTATTTATAATATAAGATATAGCTACCAGAATATAAGTGAAATAAAACCTATGATGAAGTTATCTAGTAAACGAAATAATAAGTTAATTTTTTTTAAAATTCAGTATTTGCATTCTGTATTTCAGAAATAATCAGCCATTAGCCCATTATTCTAATAATGGGTGTTTATCTCTGATATATCTATCGCTGATTATCTCTATATTATGATCTATGTAAAATATTCGTTTGTTTGATGAGAAATAATAAAATTTATTTGCATAAAACAATTTTTTAATGCAAATAAACATTGACAAAACATTTATATTAATTAACATTTCGAAATCTTTTCAAAAAAATTTTTATAAATAAATATCGAAATATAGATCATTCTTCAAAAGTGTAATATCCAAAATAAAACTATCAATTTTCTTTGAACTATTTTCAAAGGAAAAAATTAGAACAAAAAATATAAATTTTTTTTTTTTTCAAAAAGTAGATAATGGAGTCCATCAGTCAGGATGGAATGGAATTACACCTGCATTATAAAGCGTTAGCTAGTATTTTTCTAACTCTTATTTCTAAAATTCGTAATAAATTGATATTTGATATAATTCAAAATACAGTATTGGGAAAAATCATTTCTCTAACTACTATTTTCAAAAGTTGAACTTCATAGAAAAAAAAAAATTTTTTTGGTAGCCTAGTTCAGAACAAAAAAGTAAAAAATAATATTGCAGTGTAAAGTTTTTCTTCAGATGCTATGATAGGAATTAGAAAAATTCGTATGAACGTTATCTTAAACACTAATAAATATTAAATATGGTAATTAATCACATCATACTAATGACACACGCAGATAGGGATTAATATAAAATCAGAACCTCTCCATTAAACCTACGCATATGTTTTAATCATACTAGTGGAATTATTCATAGCAGGTAGCTTCATTGTGTTTTTTTGATTTATATAAAGTAATTACAGTACATTTTATTGTTCAATGTTTTATTAGTTTTCATGATCACTTTTAGTTTTTTAAATAAACCGCACCCATAACAGCATCCTCGAATTCTACTGCAGCATACTATCAGTGATTTCTAACACTGACAAAAAGGAAAATTTCTCTGAATAATCTAATTTTAAATCTTATAATTTCTCAGAATAATCTTGAAAACAATGCCACATTTTAAATTTCGATTTACTTATTGACAATTCTGACAGAATTAAATTTATAGAAAAAGATTAAAATGTACTCAATTAGTAAAACTTCTGTATAATGAAATTGAAGAAATCGGATTTTATCATAGTTCATTATAATGAAATTCTTTGTAGAGAAATTTTATTTTTTAAATTAAACATCTTTTCTCTTTATTGGATTCTATCTCTTGATATATATGGTATCTTTTTGATGATCAAATTTTTCTATTTTAATTGTTGAACTGAAAATTGCAGTGACGTCATATCCAAAACCATGAATTTTCTTATTTTATTAAATGATCTATTTATCTGTTTTAAAGAACGATAGCATACTATATTTTAAATAAAATAAGTTATATAACTACAAAATCGGGTTATGTTTCAAGATTTAATGATATATAAAATCAATCATTATGCAAATTATCTTATTAGTTATTGGAAGTATAAATGTCAAAGGAAAAAAAAAAAAGATTTTAGCGAGATTTTAATAATCTTAAAAACATTAATATTATCTAAATTAGTGATTGTGCAACCATTAATATTATCTAAATTAGTGATTGTGTTCGAGATTCCAGTCTCGAGAAATCTCGAGATTTACAAGAAAATTTCATCCCCGATTCTCGAGAATTATTATTATTATTTAGGGATTCCCGATTCTCGAGAAAAATTCTTATAAATCTCGGGAATTTAAAAAAATTTTGTGAATTTGCATCCTAAAAATTTTATAGCGATACATTAATTATTTTGGCCCTGCGACATCTTCGAGTCAATAAATTAAGCGAATAAGTTCTGTGATTTATCCGCGTCACTTCTACTAACACTATATTTCAAAAAGAAAATTATCTGAAACTAATCACAGAATAATACTTAAAACAACTATATAAACCTAAAATAACATATAGATCAATAAATTGTACAAAAATCATTCATTTTATTGCAATTTTAAAGCGAATAAGTTCTGTGATTTATCCGCGTCACTTCTACTAACACTATATTTCAAAAAAAAAATTATCTGAAACTAATCACAGAATAATACTTAAAACAGCTATATAAACTTAAAATAACATATAGATCAATAAATTGTACAAAAATCATTCATTTTATTGCAATTTTAAAGATTATTATTGTAGACCTGCCATGTTATGCCGTAGGCCAGTAGTTTCCAAACTTTTTGTGTTTGCGCCCCTTTTTTTCATAAAAAATTGTTATGAAAATGAGGGGGCGTATCAATCTTTTATAAATACTTTCTATTTACAATTTAATACAACTAAACAATATAACATATTTTGTATAAATAAAGTTCTTATACATAAAAAATATATATTTATTATGGTGTAATAATTTGAATACAATTAAACAAACTTACTGTCCGACCAGTTTATCCGCGACCATCGACGCAAGTACGCGTGCGCTAACTGAACGAGTCCAGTGACAAAATAGGGATGACAGCTTCGCACATGGATGTTTTCAAATGCAAGATAACTGAAGTTGAATGGAAGTTTATTGTAATGTCAAATGTATAATGATTAGTTTCGATGTTGGAAATAGTATATTTAACAGAACTTAATATAATATTAATTCAATAATTCCCACCCGTCATTACACCGACTGCGGCTCTCCCTTTCGCATTTGGACTCATCCACCTTAGCTAGGTGCGGCTTTCCTGGACAGACAATACAAAAAAAAAACGAAAAATAGAATACATGCTTAATATAATAAATATAGTATTTAATGCGATGAATGCGCTTATTTTTCAGCACAGATTCTCTCAAATCGGGTGTCATGGAAGATATCGCTATTCGCAATTCTTTTTCAATCACTAAATTAAGATCTTTATTTTGTCTTTAAAATAGCTACAGTAGAAAGTTTCTGGATATATGAATATATGTACTGTATTTATAAATCTTTTGCTGATTAATTTTTTTCGACAACAATTTAAATTTATTTTTTGCTTGTTTGTGTCAAAAATGATGTTTTGTTAATTCTTGTGCGCATCCCTTGGAATAGAATCGCGCCTCCCTACTGGGGCGCTTCCCACAGTTTGGAAAACACTGCTGGCGTAGGCAGATTTGTGATGACGTTTGCATAAAGTCAAAACAAATACAGTACAGGAAAACCTATGCTAGGTGGCCAGCTTTCGACGGCTGAGATTGTGGCCACCAAGCACAGATTGGCCATTACACACAGGTTAGCTACAAATTTCTTTATTAAACATCAAAGTTTAAAATACAAAGTTTACAACACAGTTTCTCATTATTAATAAAATCTAAGGAAAGAAATCACTAATTAATGTCTGTTTTCTGGATTTTTTCACTTTAGAACGCTCAGCTGATAGAAGATCTAACAAATTAGCAGAATACTAAATAGATTCAGTAGATCTAAATTTTTCAGCGTAAATTCCTATCTTGGCTTAAAGTCCGTTCGAACTCTTCAATGATCTGTAGTATTCTCTTTAAGATGCTCTGGATTTGGCCTTTTCCGCATCCAAATTCGCTAATTCATGCGAACCGATATTAGCTTTTGATTCTTTAGTTTTAATTACCTTATATTGCTGTTCCAGATCAAAGAAATTGAGTTTGTTCTTGTTTGCTGACATCACAAAGCAGTCTATTTGCATTAAAACGCTTGTTTTGTAGTTAAATTGCAATAGAAATTTACTTAATAGTTTAATTGCACATATTGAATAGCAGATTTCAAACCAAAATCGAAAATAGACTGTAGCGTCTCTCTCATGGCAAACTAGCAAAACTGCATTTATGACTAATTTTAGCAAAGTATTTCTCAATGATTGCGTTTTATGTGTGTATTGTGTGTCCCTAGTATGGATTTACAAAAATTAATGAAAATGTTTTATGTTGTAGGAGAGTAAACGTAATTTTCTAAATGTGTAAAGTAAAAATCATGTTGTAGAAGTATCGTGCTATATGAGGGTTTCCTCAATTTTCAAAATCGTGTTAGAGCGAAACCGTGTTGTAGGAAGTCCTGTTATAGGAGGGATACCTGTACTAATTCGGGAATTCCCGAATCTTGAGAAAGCAAAAATTTCGGGAAATCACAACCACTAATCTATTTAAAAATTATATTTATGGTTTTTTAGCGAATATAAATAAGCCGGTATATAGTACAAAAATAAGTTATGTATTGTATTTATTAATCAAGTTTTCCTGTTTGATATTCCTTCGATTTTGATGTGATTTATCCATATAATTAAAAAGTTTAGGACATTATACTTATCATGATCAAGAATAATTTTTAGGACAGATGACAAGGTTTAAAATTGGGATCGGAAAACCGCCATTTTGTTTCCTTTGCTTTAAGGTTGAACTCATACGTACCACAACAGAACCACAACTCATAGGGTCCGGGCCCGGCCCGTCGATCCCCGTCCTCCACAATCCGGCTGACCCCTCCGCAGGGGTGGGCAGCCTGTGGAAGGGCTTGTTTCACCCCGTCACTTAGTATTCTCCCTGAATGGAAAGTGGCGTCATAAAATTGTCATTCAAAATAGTGTTCAAAATGTACGACTACAAAGTACTTCAAATAGCGCTAACAAATCCGAAATACATATTTTTTTTACCAACACAGGATACTGTTAAAAATCAAGGAAAATAAATAGGCCAATAAAAACGTTAAACATATAACGAAAAAAAAAAATTTTTTTATATCGCGCGATGCATAGGTTGAAGACATATGCGCCACTTATAATGTTTTTTGGATCTTTTTTAGTCTTTTCTATAAATTATTTATTAACCACTTCCATGCGTTAAAAAGAGAACTTGGGTAATTAGTATTGATAACATAATTATTTTTAAATCGTTTAATTATTTCAATCGACTCCGCAATTATCCCTTCAGTTCGGCGTGCGAGACATTTCGCTATTTTAGCTTCTTTCCATTTAATATCTATGTTATGTTCTATTGCTCTAACTCCTAGTGCCATATTATTTCACCTTTTTCTATATTCTTCATATGCTCTTTTAACCTTTCTTCTAAGTTGTGGGTTGTGTATCCGATATATTTTTTTTCCTCTGTTTAGGTCTAGATTGGAGATCAGGATTTCGTATACTCCTGTGTTTTTTTCTTTTCCATATTTGTCTTTATCGTTTCTAAGTAACGAAAAGATGGTATATTTCTTTTTGTATGCTGTTTTAAAATTTGTAGCTTTTTCTATGTCTTTTATAAACAGTTTGTAACTGTCATTGGTAGTCGACGCTTCTATATTTGACCTCTTTTGTTGGAACTTTTTTCTTTTCTTTTGAGTTTAAAGCTTTTGTAACTGAGGATAGCATTTTTTTTTCAAGAAAAATATATATATTCTCTAAATATTTTTCATTAGAATTACAGAATGCTAAAGAATTTTTTTTAATTTATAATTATATCTCATAAAATAAAATTGTATTAGGAAATTCTTGTTGGCATTCTCAAAATAAAGGCTATTTTATTTTAAAATTGACAAAAATGAAAATATAAATATCTTGAAAAAATTTTCTATGATAGTATTGTAATATTGAGTTAAATTTTAGGAGTGATAGTGATCTATGTTTGTTTTTTTTTGCCCTATTCCTCTAAATAGTGACGTAATGAGCATGTTATGGGCCCGAGGCATAATTTTTTCACAATGATTTTATATAAATTTTCTTTTATATATTTAAATTCGTATTTCCTTCTAAACATTTAATTCTTTTCCTCCATAAAAATAACAAATAAATAAAGTAATAAAATTTTTATTTACTATATTCACTTACGTTATTATTATTCTTTTCTGTACAGTATATAGATTTAGAAATGTCACGTATTACTGTAATATTGAGTTAAATTTTAGGAGTGATAGTGATCTATGTTTATTTTTTTTTTGCCCTATTCCTCTAAATAGTGACGTAATGAGCATGTTATGGGCCCGAGGCAAAGAAAAAAATTTCGCTTTCATCATTTATAACAACATAACTTTTGGTAAGTTAAATTATTGTTCTCTAGCATGGTTACTGAGACATCTTTTTGCATCTCCTCACTTTGCCACTGGGTTTAAGGCTGAACTCACACGGACCACAACAGAATCACGCCACAACCACAAAACGGTGGTTACCGTGTGGCTGGGTTGTGACCGAAATCAGCCACTCGAGAACCACTTATATGCGCAATCCGTTACCGATTGCTGATTGAAAGGAAGCGCTGTCGGCGGATAGTTGTCGGTATGTCGCACTGTGTGAGGCTGAACTTACACGAACCACAATAGAACCACATCACGACCACAAAATGGTGGTTACCGTATGGTTGTGCAGATTGACAGGAAGCTCTATCGGCGGCTAATGGTCGGTATGTCGCACTGTGTGAGTTGCGCTCGACCACTGACGCCCACAAGTTGCGATAGCCATTGAAACCGACTTCAATTAGTGGTCCGTGTGAGTTAGGTTATGCGTTTCTATATTAATATAATTATAAGGCTGAACTCACAAGAACTACAACAGAACCACGCCATAACCACAAAACGGTGGTTATTTGTGAACGGTCGTGAATTATAATTACATTAATATAGAAACGCATAATCTAACTCAGACGGACCACTAAACTGAAGACGGTTTCAACAGCTGTTGCAACATGTGGTCGATATCATCCACAAAATTGTGGTCGTCAGTGGTTGAGCGATATAAATATACTATCAGGTTTTACTATTGCTTGAAAACTTGTAATTATAATTGCATTAGAAAAATGTGTAAAGTTGGGGTTTTGCGGGCCTCCAGAAGTCGGGGCGCCCCAACCTGATAGTATATTTATATTCGCTTATTTTCATTAACAACCAAAGTCCAAATACAATGACAAACAATTACCGTATGCGAATACGAATACTACACTGGCAACACTATAGGATGTAGTAACCTACTTCACCTTTTGCTATTCAAAATATAAATAGTGCATGCTTTATTTATTTAAATAGGATATAGTAACCTACTTCACCTTTTGCTATTCAAAATATAAATAGTGCATGCTTTATTTATTTAAAAATATGGTCAATATGTATTTTTATTCCCTTGATTCTCTCTTTTTTTAAGGGGCCCAATATTTTCTTCTGCGCGGGGCCTCAACTCGATCTTAATCCGCCACTGAGCAATCGGTAACGGATTGCGCATATATACGCGCAGTCCCTTACCGACTGCGCATATAAGTTGTTCGCGAGTGGTTTATTTCGGCCACAACTCAACCACACGGCAACCACCGTTTTGTGGTTGTGGCGTCGTTCTGTTGTGGTTCGTGAGAGTTCAGCCTGAGTTGCGCTCAACCACTGACACACAAAAATGAATAAAATAATGATTAAAATATGCAAAATAATTTATAGAATTATTAAGAAGCTTAAAAATATTATTACTGATGTTACAGGTTAAATATGGGGTGTCTAGATCGTTTTTTAAAGAAAACAACAATTTTGTGAATGATATCGACCACAAGTTGCGACAGCCGTTGAAACCGACTTCAGTTTAGTGGTCCATCTGAGTTAGATTATGCGTTTCTATATTAATATAATTATAATTCACGACCGTCCACAAGCAACCACCGTTTTGTGGTTGTGGCGTGGTTCTGTTGTGGTTCGTGTGAGTTTAGCCTAAGAATGCTTTAAAAAATCAATATTGATTGTTATTTATTGTAATATATTAGACAAATTATGCATAAAATATATTTTTTTCTATTTTGCAATCAAATATTTATGCAATCATTAATTGTCACATATTTCACATTTGTTACAAAATAATGCTAATTAACAAATTTTCCCTTTTCCTTTTATTATAAATAAAGGTAATTCTATGAAAATAAAACTGATGTACAGCATATTATTTATGAAAATCGTCAACAAGATATCTTATTCGAATTAAATGATTTTCTATCTTTTATTTTCTCTGGAGAAATAAAAATTATCATAAACTAAAGCATTTTTTCAACTACTTATTCTCAGCATTCTATACCCAAGTTACTTTTATCGATTTTTTTCATGATTTTTGTGATAGCGTAATCGAATTTAACTTTTATCCAAGTGACTGGCTACTGATTACAGAATATTTAACACGTAAATAACTAAACAGATTACATGTAAAAATTATTTAAAATCTGTTCTAAATTATTAAAATTGCATTAACTTTCTCGCAAATCATTTTAGAAAGTTTAATATTAAATTATAAACAGTCAAATTTGAATTAAATTTTGTGAAAATCAAGCATTATATAAATATAAAATTAAATATTGTAAAACAACAATTTCGATTATATTAAATTTTAATTAAACATATGTTTGTTCTATAAATTTAAAAATATCTTTAATAAAATAAAATTCATAATTTTTAGATTTAGATTTACAAATACAGTATATCATTGCATTTTTAAAATTTCGTTATGTTGAAATTATTGCTTTAAATGCGTTCGAATTTAACAATATTAAATAATTTTTAATATACGAATGAACTTACTTTTTTTCTGTAGTATCTTCGTCACTGGTATCACGGGAATTAACTTTATAATAAAATATAGACATCTCTGCAGTAAGTTTCGAGATAATCTATCTTCAACAGTCGCCTAAAATAGTTTGAAGCAAGTGAAACTACTTTTAAAATTATCTCTTATAAATATCAATTCATAAAAATTTGAATTAATATATAGGCTGTAGTGCTCTATAAGTAAAGAATAGAATTTATATATATATGCATCGTCAGAAAGATGGGCTTTTTGCCGTTAACTGTACTATTATTACATTATTTAAATAAGCCGATATATAGTACAAAAATAAGTTATGTACTGTATTTATTAATCAAGTTTTCCTGTTTGATATTCCTTCGATTTTGATGTGATTTATCCGGTATATAGTACAAAAATAAGTTATGTATTGTATTTATTAATCAAGTTTTCCTGTTTGATATTCCTTCGATTTTGATGTGATTTATCCATATAATTAAAAAGTTTAGGACATTATACTTATCATGATCAAGAATAATTTTTAGGACAGATGACAAGGTTTAAAATTGGGATCGGAAAACCGCCATTTTGTTTCCTTTGCTTTAAGGTTGAACTCATACGTACCACAACAGAACCACAACTCATAGGGTCCGGGCCCGGCCCGTCGATCCCCGTCCTCCACAATCCGGCTGACCCCTCCGCAGGGGTGGGCAGCCTGTGGAAGGGCTTGTTTCACCCCGTCACTTAGTATTCTCCCTGAATGGAAAGTAGCGTTATCTGTTAAAAAAAAAAACAGAACCACAACCACGACCACAAAACGGTGGTTGCTTGTGGACGGTCGTGAATTATAATTATATTAATATAGAAACTCATAATCTAACTCATACGGACCATGCGTTGGGACAGTGGTTGAAACCGACTTCAGTTAGTGGTCCGTCTGAGTTAGATTATGCGTTTCTATATAAATATAATTATAATTCCTACTGTCCTAATAAAACCGATCATAGTTTTGTGGTCGTGATGTGGTTCTGCTGTGGTATGTGTGAGTTCAATCTAATTAGGCATCGCCGACTATGATTCGTGAGTGCTAAAGCATTCATGAATCGTATCGTAGATGGCGATGAATTAGGACGTCTTTACAGGTAGGCCTCGATAGACAATGAATGTTGACAACAATTTTATCAATGCCCTTTGATCTTTATTTCCAGTTTAACTTGCCTATTACAGATCAATTTTACAATTATGGAATAATTCGACACAATAAAAGCATTTATGACATCTGTGAATTATTATAACACTTGTTTCAGGAACAAATAAAAATGTTTAAATGGTTCCATTTTTATATTCAGATTTTATTCTAAATTTAAATTATGATTTTAGTTTAATAATTCTATTAAATATTAATATTTAAATATATAAATCAATCTAAATTTAGATACAGGTATTTGTAATTAAAAAAAAATGTACATAATTAGTTATCCTGCTATTTATTTATCCTATATCTTTTATAATTAAAATAAAACTAAATTTTTTATGACAATTTATGGACAACTCCTTAAATTATTATTTTGTTTGGGATGGCTTTGGAACTAATGGAAATTATGAGAATGCAAAAGTTTCCAAATCAGCCTTGACAGTCCAACTGAGTAGCATTCTTTTATTTGTACAGTATTGTATATGGAGTTTTATTATCCCTTTTCAATTTACTTAAGCTAGTATTTTCCAAAGTATACAATGCGATCAATAGTAAAAATTAATGAATTCTTTCAAAAACGCCTTTTTCATAAATGCATTCCAAAGCGATTGAATTTATAAAATTTTAAACAAAGTCATGCCTCATCTTACGTCATTAATTCGTTCCAAGACTTGCGACTTAAGTCAAAAAACAACGTAAGTCGAATAAGCGCTTTAAAAATGACCTAGATTAAATAACGCCGTAATGTCGCTAACATTTTTAAGCTTCTAAATAATTCTATAAGTTTCAATAACCAGCTCATACCCGGATTGGACGAATGTCAAGGTACTCTTGTACGCAGCGTAAAACGTTGAACAAGAGTGAACTTCGGCGTAAAGACGCAGCGTCTAGTCCGCAGATTAAGAGATACAGATGGGAAACTCTACCACGTGACTGGAAATCACTACGTCATTTTAGATAATTAGCGCCCCGACTCAACGCCACCTAGGTGGCGTTGCCCAACTACAGACTGGAATAAGATTTCTCAATAAAAAAAGCAAAAACGACAAATTGATCATTTATTAATACTTGTATACTATTTAGAAACATTAATTTTATAAGATAAACGAAAATTATTTGATAACTAAATAATAAATGTTGCTAAGACGCGTCTTTTAATCTATGCACGTGCTTCTGTTAGTTCCGTGATTTCTGTCGAGAGTCTTAGTTCGTCTTAATAGCTATAATTGTAAAATAACATCTAATTAAAGAGATTTATTAATTATAGTAGATTTCAAATTATGGCAAGATTCTGCTTTTCATGGAGTCCGAGATTTTTGCATAATATTTTTAGTCATATTACTAGTAGTAAATCTATTTTTGCATAATATTTTTAGTCATATTACTAGTAGTAAATCGGTATATAAAATCAAATTTTTCAGTCATATTACTAGTAGTAAATCGGTATATAAATCAATCGCGATTTTTGCAAAATATTTTTAATTATATTACTAGTATTAAATCGGTATATAAATCAATCGCGAAAACGGAACTCGATAATAGGCTATGAAAAAGTACTTATCACAACGAATATCTGTGCGC
Organism: Olivierus martensii; assembly: GCA_000484575.1. Lineage (NCBI taxonomy): Eukaryota > Metazoa > Arthropoda > Arachnida > Scorpiones > Buthidae > Olivierus > Olivierus martensii. The sequence goes on from AYEL01069418.1 coordinate 29,878, forward strand.
GACGCCATCTTGAAAGCGACAACGTCATGTGCGACCGAACCGATAAGTAGCTATATGAAAAAGTACTTATCACAACGAAGTATCAATACCTGTGCGCCACGCCATCTTGAAAGGAACAATGTCTTCGCGACACTTTCAAGATGTAAAATTATGCGAATTAGTGTTATAGAAGAGCGATTTCGTTATATGAATTCGTGTTATAAGAGAGCACGTTATACGGGTGTTTAATTTAATACATCTAGAAGGTGTCGCGCAAGAATTATATTCAAACTCCTTGGCAAGAACATTTTCAAAATGATGTAATTATACATCTTGATGCAAATATATATTATATAACAGTATATATGATATAAATCCATAAACTGCATAAGTAACTTATGGATTTCAGTATAAAATCGTAACCCATATAATCGGAAGAATAATTCCCGGCGTATTTTTGGCTTTTATTACCTACATAATCGTAAGAATAATTCCCGGCGTATTTTTGGCTTTTAAAACAAGATGTAAAACCATAGCAGGTTTTGGTCATTACGATGATGGTCACGTTACGTTTTACTTCTCGTTCAATATGGCAGCGGTACATGGTTCTTTTATCAATTCTGAGATAAATTTTTCGAAATATCTAATTGGTGCCGCTTTCGTCTATGGTTCTAATATAATTTTTGACCAGTTTGATGAGATCTATCGAATGGTATCACATTTCAATTCCGTGAAAAGCAGAATTCAGCCTAAAAGGACTTATTTTTCATAGGCGCATCACTCTTGGGTCACATGCAAAAAACTGCAAGGCAGTCAAAGTAGAATTCTACCATAAAAAATATATATTGCCTCACCTATGAAAGATATACGTTTTATCGTCTTTTGCTGATTGTTACAGCCATATGCTGCAGAGTGCATTACCATAATTAAAAATAATTTTAATTTGAAATAAAAAAGAAATAAATAAACTGACTAAAATCTATCTCAAAAACAAAAGAGATGAAAATCTATGACTTAGATCAGGATGGTTTCACTTCGTCGTAGAACGTATTTCGCTCACTTTTCAGTAACCAATGAGAGCGGCTTACGACAGCCAATGAGAGCAATTCAAACCAAGCAATGCAGGGAAGCTAGTACATTGCTTGGCTTCACTCGGTTCTATGGCAAATACCCCAAAGTTAGCCATCTATCCCTTAAAATCTATGGTAATATCACATTGCATGATTTTCATCCGATTCATGGCGCATCCAATTCGCGTACGTTGAAATCGTGTAGAAATCGCATTGTGTAATACCGGCCTAACATGTTTGATTTCGAGATATTGCTCTTCCCCTTCTTTTTTCATCGGAAGTGTCAATATTGCTGCAATGAGTATGCAATGATAGGTTGTACCTATGATTTTGCTACAACGTCGAACGCGATCGGATTGCTGCAATATCGACTATAGTCTGTTTCAAGATAACCTGACAGCCGAACTACCAAAGGAAACACTGTATTCATACGCGATTTGTAAATAACAATAATATTTTGTTAAATTTTGTCATGTGATTTTAAAATATATGTTTTTAAATCATCTCAATAATTTAATATTTCGATATCTTATTTCCCAGAACAATAAATTAAAGGATAATATTAAATTTAACTAATTAGGACTATTTTCCTTTGTGTAGAAATACAACAATGGTAGTGATTTACTGTCAGGTTATCTTGAGATCGGAAGAGAGTAGACTATAGTTTGTAGGCCATAGATTCCAAATGGTAATATTTTAATATTTGCGATATTTTACGAAAAGAGAGGCATGATTAACATTTTTATAAAAAGGGCGCTCTTACCTAAAGTTTAGAAACGGTTGTCAGTTATCTCAATAATTATAGGTGCATAAACAAAGTACAAGCGCTCCTCTAGTTACGAACATAATTCGTAAGTTTTGTTCGTAACTTAGACACTGTTGTCATTTTGGCTCCAAAATCTGAAATAACTTTATATACTGTATATTGTAATACTGTATATTTCACAATCGGACCAATTAAAACTTCCTTATTTCACAGATTTTAATGAAAAGTTCCGAATATAAAACAATCTTCGCTATCTGAAATACTGCCGTAATATGTTAACTGTGTAATTTTACATAATATTGGTTGCTAGAGCATTTTACCGTCATATTACTTAAAATTATTGAAGAGTTTTTGAAATTTCACGCTTGTAAGCACGAATATTCTTAACTGGATGAGCGCTATATAATTATATGATTTATTTATGCAAATATAATTAATAATTTGTGTATACATCTTTTTTATAATTTTGTCATTATTTATCAATGTTTCTGTTAATATTAATTCTTTAACAAGTTTATTTTAAAAATTAAAACATTGTTTAAGTCATTAACATATATTTTAGATATTCGATTAAAAATGATCTTCATGGAACCAATAAACATTATTAATAGGGATTAATAAGATTATTTTTTATTTCAACTTGTAATCAGAGAATGAGGCAGATAAGTCATATCAAGAAGACATGGAACTGTTTACCATCGACTTATATATAGGATATTTATACTCGGTTTTGCATCTTTTTCTTTGTTGCTTTACGCGGCTTTCCAACCAGGTCATTAAGCAGCAGAGAATTCCAATGCCTACTATTTGCGCCCAAATCTACGATATAGTCAGTCGTCAGATAGAGAGATTCGTTTGACATCTGGTTCCCCTGGCGAAGTTTGCCTATCTTGGTAACTTTGAATTATTATTTAATTGGCTAGAGGAACTTTTATGTGAACATTCCTTTGAAGTACTCTGTATCCTCCCAACAAAAGTATTTCATGTTTCATCTTTATCATCACGGAATTCTGCAAGGAAATGTCCATTGCATAACTTTTTTGTTACATCGAAGATAATTGGTCAATTCATTCATTCTAACAGAAGACATCTTGTTTGGCTCAAATTTAGAATATTTGTTCTCACTCAATTACAAATTACTCTAGTGTGTTATCAACAATCAGCTACATGGAAGCATGAAAGTGTAACACATTTCCATTTTGATCACGATCAAGATTCAAATCCCCAAATCCCATACAGACTAATTTTTCAGAAGGGTCCGTTTATTGAACTCTCCTTCATTTAGCATATTGATAGGTTAATGCATGTAAAAAAAATTCAGTTTATACTTGAAATATCTTGCAAAATGAAAAATAATTTTATTATTATTAATTTTTCATTTTTCAAGATATTTCAAGTGATTTTTGTCATTTTGCAGCTCTTTCTAGATGAAGCATAATTTACTTTTGAGAAAAGAATAAGACATTTAAGTAATGTCATAAATTTCTTATACAATATAAACTTACTGATAATTGTAAATTGTCCACAAATGGCAAAACAAGAAGCATTTTATAAAATACGGTAAGTTTAATCTGCCTTATTTTTGTAGTTATAATAATAATAAAGACATTTACTTGATGAACATTCCATAATTGATGAAGAATCAATTTTCTAATTTTACTTCTTGGCTATTTTTTGAGAAATTCTGTAATAGCGAAAGATGTGCCCAAGTTTTTTTTTTTTAAACACATTAAGTTTTTCATTGTCGTCTTCTATAAAAGTTTTTTTATATCAAATTTTTTATTTATGCTTAGATAAATTTATATAACTGTATCAAATTTGATCATCATCTCCAACTGTAGATTTTGTCACATTTGAGAAAATAAAACAAGTTAATATTGGAGGCACAATATCCGAAAATGTAATAAAAATTTGATTGGTCTGATAAATATACAAATATCTCAGGAACCGTTAAAAATATAAAATTAACGATGGACTTCATTCACTTTAATTTCTTCAAAGAATTTTATAATTAGTCTTCAAAGCCAAAACCCTCAGAGACGGTTGAATGGAAACGTATTGTACTTCCAGCCTGATCGGGTTCAATTCCCAGATCCAACACTTCCAAGTTTTTTAGAGGAATCTGTGCCCAACTTGTTGAATCCCATTCTCCACTAACGGCTAACCCAACAGTGTTGTGGGTGGCACGCGGTGGAAATGGAAAGCTCCACAGCTTAGTATACAAAAGTATGAAAACGAGAAAAAATCCTCAAACTTTGACAATGTATTTTTTTGGATCGAAAAATCGGCATATTTTATGAAAAACATACCAAAACATTTCCAACTTAACCCTTGATATACAGTAGTCGACGAGGGGCCCTAGTCTCGAGTTTATCGTGTTACAACGCATTCGTGTTGGTGTCACGTGATACTGCTAACACGAATGCGTTGTAACACGATAAACTCGAGACTAGGCCCCCAGATTGGCCGCGTGGAAACGTTTCGGCTTTTCACTCTAGAAGACCTGGATACGATTCTCGGGAATTCCCTTTGGAATTATTATTCGTGAAGTCCGGGCTTGGCCCGTTGAGGGGTTAAGTTGGAAATCCAACTAATCCTTTCGGGCAGCCGGATGGCAGAGTGGTAACGCTGTCGGCCTGCCACGCAGGAGGACCTGGATTCGCGTCCCGGGTCTGGTATCTCCTGAAAAGTTTTTTCGGGGTGCTGGTCCCGGCTCGGCGATCCCGTCCTTCACCATCCGGCCCCCTCCATGGGTGGGGTGCAGCCCGTGGTGGAATTGGCCCCGCCCCTTACCAGTTAGTAATCTCTGACTGGAAAGGGGCGTAAAAAACTAATCCTTCCGCAAGAATGAGCTGTCCTTGGCAGGTTGTTACAGCTCCACCATTTAGTAATCGCCACCGATTTGAAAGTGGCAAAAATGAAGAAAAAATCCTTGATGGTAACGGAATTTTAATCATTGGAAATAATTTGGATTAATGCTAGCGCTATCTATCTATGTCATAATTATTATAGTTTTTAACTAATTTCCCTGAACTTGCTGAGGCAAGTTTCTTCAGAGAAATTATCGTTTTTCCGAGATCTTTACGACTACGGCGAAAAATTTTTTTGAGTGTACTGTAGCTCTGATTTGCATATTATACGCATTTCGAAATAATGGTAAAATGTCACTAGAGGTATAGCTCAAATCGCTGGTTCAATCTTAATAGGACTGGTCTTATAAGATGCCTAAAAAATTAAAGCAAATGAAGTCCATCGTTAATTTAATATTTTTAACGGTTCCTCAGATATTTGCATATTTATCAGACCAATCAAATTTTTATTACATTTTTGGATATTGTGCCTCCAATATCGGTAAAGACCTTAACACAGTTTTATGATGTTCTAAAATTGATCGTTTGAACACTTTATTGACGACTGTTGAGCTAGACGCTAAAATGTCACATCATATTACGTGATCAGCTGCTTCTCCCCGTCGCTTAGTATTCTTCCAGACTGGAAAGTGGCGTCATCTGTTGACAAAAAAAAACCGGTCTCCAGATTAGACGTAGTCGCTTGCGCGCTGTAGAAAATGGCATTAGATTTTTTCATTTGAAGAATTAGCAATTATGGCTATTCTTCTTGATGAGGAGGAAAATAAACAAAAAAAGTTAAAAAGAAGGATGTGGTACATCCAAGTTTAATGCAAAGAAAATTTGAAGGAGAATATCTTCAAATTGCTATATTAATTTCACTTAATATATATTTATATAGATAATTACTGCTATTTACCCTCAAGTTTAATTTATAAAACACACTTTTTTCAGAATTCCATGTTTTTCGTTGTTCATAATGTATATAACTTTCTTAAAATTTAAAAAAAGTAAAAGCAGTGGAATGATTGTTGATTGAACAGAGAAAGCTATTCACACTATCGGTACAAATTTAAATAGGTTTGGTCACACTCCGGTTAACCTTACTGGATCGTGATTGGACTGACTTGATCGCTACTCATAGTGTAAACAAGTTCGTTGCAAACAATGCAGAAATATTTGACCAGACCGAGATCGAACCGTGAGCGGCTTGATAGTGTGGATCGGACCCAGTGTGTGGAAAGTTCGAACATGGCGCATTAAACTCATCTCGAAATTTTCCAAATAAGTATTTATTGAAATTCTCCGGTTAGGCCCAATCACACCGTCGAGCCGGCCACAGTTCGATCTCGCTCCACTTTCAGTCCGATCAAATATTTCTGCATTGTTTGTAACGAACCTGTTTATATTATGATCCATTGGTTTACTACTAAGAGTTCCAGTCAAGGTTGATCGATCTTATTTGGACTTGTACTGATAGTATGAATAGCTTTCTTTGTTCAATCAACAATCATTCTAGTGTTTTATTTTTAAGACTTCTGAAGAAAGAATACATTTCACACATTACATTACATGTTACATACATTCTGAACAACGGAAAACCTATATGGAATTCTGAGAAAGGTATGTTCATAATTTAATTGCTGCTATTTACCCTCAAGTTTATCTATATATACAAAGTGAAATTAATGTAGCAATTTGAATCCATTCGAATACACAGTGAAACCCCGATTTTGAAACTTTTCGGGGACCGGCCCGAAAAGTCGAACGATTTAGAATAAAGAGAATTAAATCAGGTCTGAAGGGGTTAAGACAATATGATATACAATTCGTAATATTCAATAAATTAACAGATATAGATAAAATTATTTTAATTTGATTGACATGTCCTATAACTGAAGACTGTTTCAGATAAAAAATAAATTGCTATACAGTGCTGTATTTAAATTTTTTTATATATTTTTAATTTCGGATTTCATCAACAAATAGAATTATAGGACATTCTAATAACGATTTTACAAATTATGAAGTACTGTATATTAAATATTGCCTTTAATAAAATAGAAATTAACTTGGAAACTGTACTTCATAAATATCTACAGTACTGTATTTCTTTAGGAATACTTATTCAAATTAAAATAATATTTTTATTATTATATTAATTTTACGAGACTATCCGGAAATAAAAACTGTACTTTTAATTTCATAATAATTTTTATTTTTTATATAAAACTATAGTACAGAATACAGTAACAATATACAGTGAAACCCCGATTTTGAAACTTTTCGGGGACCGGCCCGAAAAGTCGAACGAGCCGGGAAAACGCACGAAACGGGAAACTCTGATGACGTCATAATAAAAAAAAGTTCGTTGAAATGTTACAAAAAATACTGTACATTATTAAATACTGTAATAGAATGCAAAAATAATATTAATTGTTTAAACTTTACGTCAGATAAATAATAGTGCACGTTATATATCGAGAAGCACGGAGTATTTTTAAATAGCGAATAATTTTGGGTGAATACAGTAATTTAAAAATTAAAAGTACGCTATACTTAATAAATCGATCATCATTAACTTAAATTTCATACAACTTGACAATATTTATACGAGAATAAATATTTATTTAATGTAAATAACGTAGTAAAAAACTTACAATGTACTGTAAAAACTTTTATGATTCTAACTTTATTTACATACGCTATCTACATTTTCGAAAAAAAATTTGTTATTTTTCCTTGTTTTACTTTTTCTTTGTGTAATTTAAATAAGTCAGCTTCAATTATAGACAAATAATTTAAATTTTTTTCTTCATTCTCAAAGGCCTGTAAATATTTTCTCACTGTTCTTAGCCCAGTTAAAGCTGAAATGAAGGTAGGTATTTCTGTGTCTTCGTCACTTTCTTCAATTTCTTCTTCAGATTTACGATCTTCATTAATAAGGTCATCAATTGTTTGAGTTTCTGAAGTCAGAACATCTGAATCGCAACCCACGAAATTATCGAAGTCAAAATCATAATTCTCAGTTTCAACATCTATTTCGTCACCTATATCAATCATAGGTGGTTCAACCGTAGAAGTAGCGATTCCACACTTTTTGTTCCTTTAAAAGTTTTCAGTCAGTCACTCAAGTTTTGTTCCTTTAAAATTTTCTGCTTCCTCCAATATTGATGTTTTTTCTGCCAATGAATAAAAATTTCTTTTCTTAAAACTCATTTTTTACCAATAAGTAAGTCAGTCGTACACGTAAGAGAGAACAACTCAAATGAATGTACTGAACCGTTGATTGCTAAAATTTGCTTGTGGATTAGTCCAAACAGGAAAGGGAGAGTCAGAATAAATGTTAAACAGATGCGTGGGAATACTGTAAGTTGCGGTTTCACATCGTATAGTACAGTTTAGTAAGAATACTGTTCTTTCAATCATTCACAAAACCGAATTTCTTTTTTTACAACATCGAAACTAACCAGGTGGCATTCATAATTACAGTATACATTTTTAATTTTCTTATTTTAATGGATGATGAAATTTTAAATACGATTGTCGTTCCCTCGTTCCTACTTTATTTAGGCTATCTCCGAAATTACAAGTTAAGTTTTCTCATATTGCTGTCAAAAGTAAATTTACAGTTCTATTTCGAATACTGTTTATAAATAATTAATTTTTAACTACAAAACAAAAGTGAAAAACCAAAAATGGAATGACATTTCCGTAAAATTTTTGGATGTAGGAAGCGGGAAAAGTTATATAATTAAAACGTAGGAAGAGGGAAAGTTTTACATTGCAAGTATAGGAAAATGTTCGGACTTCCGAAAATAGACGTTTAAAGCGGGAAAGTCGTACGATACGGGAACGCACGACGGGGTTTCACTGTATTTTACAAATTTATCACCATCTATTAAATGAGGATAAGGATATAATATTGTCCTTCAAATTTTCTTTGTATTAAATTTGGTTGTCCCACATCCTTCTTTTTAACTTTTTTCGTTTTTTATTTTCCTTCTCATCAAGAATAGCCAGGAATTGCTAATTCTTCAAATATAAAATCAATGCCATTTTCTACAGCGCACAAGTAACTACGTCCAATTTGGAGACCACTTTCAAACTGTCTGGTGGGCGAATATATGAACTCGTAAAATGATCGGATCAAGAACGAACTTATTTTCCTTCTCATCAAGAATAGCCAGGAATTGCATTCTTCAAATATAAAATCAATGCCATTTTCTATAGCGCACAAGTAACTACGTCCAATTTGGAGACTACTTTCAAACTGTCTGGTGGGCGAATATATGAACTCGTAAAATGATCGGATCAAGAACGAACTGTGCGCGGCTCCAGCCTTAAACGGATGCCGAGATACACGCATTTATTTTATCAAAAAATCGCAAAATGCCGAACTTTGCTGAATGAGTATTGCACTGATGAATCTGAAATTTTGGTTTCTCAAGGATATTTTCCAGAATGGGAATTTATTTTTGCGATATCTTTATTAAAATATGTAAATTTTTTGTGACGAGAAAAATTTTTTCAAAAGCGAGAAATTTCATATAAACTACGAGATTTAGCATCAAAAAAAGCTTAGGATATGTACATGATTTTGCCTAAATCTTTACTATAGCCGAATAATTTGCATAAAAGTTTTTGGCAAATCGCATGACTTCTGAAGAAACAAAACTAGTGGAAAAATCTGTCAGTTTGAATGTGGCAGGCAGATATCACTAGTCAACTAGGGGCCCAACGAACTGGAAAAAAATTTAAATTAGAAAAATAGTGTATGAATTCCCTCAGGAGGAAAAAAATCCCTTAGGGGCCCAACGAATTGGAAAAAAATTTAAATTAGAAAAATAGTGTATGAATTCCCTCAGGAGGAAAAAAATCCCTGTGTATTGTACAACATTCTGAGAAAATTGTTTTTTATATTCCTTTGAATATGTATATAAGGAATACATTTCTTTCAGATAAATTTGTTATTGTATAAATATTTCAGTAATTGTTCATTTTATGAGTTACATTTTAAATCTTAAAAATTCTTACTGAATAGTAACATATATTGTGTGGATGACAAAGTACTGTACATATTGTCGAATAGCAATGGAAAATAAATCCATCCAAATTTCTTCTCAATGTTTAAAAATTAAATAATATAATCTTCAATTCTAACTTACAATCTATGTATATTAACAAATATATTGCAAAGTCGCGGATTTGAACGACTGTCAATTAATGCTACTTACAACTAAACCTAACGGCATGAGTTACATTTTAAATCTTAAAAATTCTTACTGAATAATAACATATATTGTGCGGATGACAAAGTACATATTGTCGAATAGAAATGGAAAATAAATCCATCCAAATTTCTTCTCAATGTTTAAAAATTAAATAATATAATCTTCAATTCAAACTTACAATCTATGTATATTAACAAATATATTGCAAAGTCGCAGTCAATATGAACGACTGTCAATTAATGCTACTTACAATTAAACCTAACGGTTAGCGACTCTGCAAATTCCAGAGGTCTGCCTGAGCTCAGGTCTTTTTAATGGAAACTGAAGTGGTGTGCTTATTTTATATTTACAGGTTGTTTTAAATATTCATATTGTATAAACATTGCATACTTAGAAATAAAAACTAAACATTTATATATAATTAGAGATTTTACAATTTTTCTTACCTCCTTGAATATGAAACCTCCTTACAACATGTAAATTATGGTTTGATTTTCATAAAGAGGTTAGTTTTAAATTAGGCCACTGAATCACAGAAAGGATATATTTGGTAGTAGCCACTTTTAGAGCCCATCACATGAAGTTGATCAACACCATGATGTTGTCAATCGGAAGATTGAAAGAGCAGCTTTCATAGTTGGGCCTATGGCCAGATTTGAACCAAGTTCAAGATGGTAAATAAGTGCTTTACTAAGCAGCCATCTGACCAACATTTCATACAATTTTCAAGAATGCACTGTATGTGTGAAAGTGGACAATACCAATATAGACAGTCTTGAGTAAACTTTTTTTTACAGTATTTCCCTTATATTGTATATTACTAGTATATCTATACATAATGTTATAGTACTGTGAAATAAAATGAATTTCAATTTAACAACTTACCAATGAATTTTTTTACTTAAATTATTTTTTTATAAAAAATTATGGATTTTAATTATTAAATTATTACATATTTTTGACAAATTTAAAATGATCTTCAAATTTTTTTTTACTGTAACAAATTTATATAAGATAAAATAACATTTTTCATTTATTGAAAATTTCAATTTATATATAGAACAACATAGATTCAAACATCACAGAACTAATAACTCACTTTGCTTCAAACTATATTCTTAACAAAGGAGAGAATCACACAATTTCTATAAATTATTACAGTTTTTAAAAATTGTCTTATGTATCATAAGAAAATATCTAGCTCGTTTTTAAAGATAGCAGTATTTTATTTTAAAACATTATATTTTATTTGAAATAAAAAGAATTGGTTTAGAGAAATAACATACAATAATTAACAGTTCATCATTTTTTAATATACTTATATATATTTATATACATTAATTAACAAGTATTATTTTTAAGTCCCTAAAAAGAATGTGCTTATAAATCATGTTTAACCATGTCATTGTTTTTGAATTATTGTGTTTCCTTTGTGTTTATTGTTTCCCGAATTGAAAACAGAAAAAAGATGTTTGAATTTGAGGTCAGAAGATGCAATTTATAGCAAATTATCATTTCTACTTGCAAGATTAGTTCTAGATTATTTTCAATTTCAACACAAGACATGGAATCTGAAAAACAATCAAAATTTAAATAAAAATTAATATTTTGATCAATTTTTATTTGTAACTGCAAATATTTTGATTTATAAAATAAATTTAAAAATTCATATATATATATATACAGGAAGTCCTCGACTTATGATTGGATTACTTTGATAACCCCATCATAAGTCAAAAATGACTGATAATGGTAATAATTTTAATAGTAATAATAGACAATGGAATACTGAATCCTTTAAGATGGTATAAATGTCTGGATTTGATCCTGACTCCTCAAGGTTATAAAATAACCTGGAATTGAATGCATGCTCTAAAGTAGTAACAATTGCTTTACTAAATTTTTAATAAAACAAAAAGTATTTCTAGCCAATATGCTATCAAAATAGCCAAGTTTGGAATATCACAAGGGCAATAACAAGATCAGAATATCATAAGTCGAATGATTGTAAGTTAAGGACTATCTGTATTTTTCACTTTCTTGAAATTATAGCTACATTAATGAGTATCTTTAATTTCAATATCCTAAAATTTTAATCTAGAACAGTGGTGGCGAACTTATGACCTGTGATCAGACACTGACCCACAAAGGCTATCTAAATGACTCATGTATTGACTTTTATAAACTTATTTTATATAGCATAAAAGAGAGAACAGACAATCAAAAATATTAAAAAATTAAAGTATAAATATCTACATAGACATTACTACCCTACATTGCTCAATGATAATATAACATGAATAGTTCCAGCTCTTAAAGCAGGCAATAACTCAAAAACGTCTTCTAAACACAGAAAAACATTTTTATTTAAAGTACTTTCGGCTTTATCGAGCCCTCATCAATAAACACAACAAACAAACTGAAAAGAATAAAACTCGGTTATGCATCCAAAAATACATTCTAATTTTCAAAAAGGTCTAAATTCATATAAGATTCAATCATCGAACTTAAGGCGTATTGTGTCGTAACATATGGGCACAAAAATAACTCAACCAAGCCAAGTATTACTATTAACACTCTCCAAAAATCAGAATAATGTGACATTCCAATCTTAGGCTACACATCCCTTTGCATCTGCCCGACCCTATTTTTATATTCTTCAGACTCCCATACCATATTAACCTTCTCGGGTTCATTGAAGTTTATTATATTCATCCCTTTTGCTTTTCCAGAAAAAATTTTAAAGTCTCGGCAACCCTTATTTTCTATAAATATAAAAATAAGGTCGGGCAAGTACAAAGGAACGTGTAGCCTAAGATTGGAACGTCACATTATTCTGATTTTTGGAGAGTGTTAATAGTAATACTTGGCTTGGTTGAGTTATTTTTGTGCCCATATGTTATGACGCAATACACCTTAATTTCAATGATTGAATCTTATTTGAATTTAGACTTTTTTGAAAATTAGAACGTATTTTCGGATGCATAACTGAGTTTTATTCTTTTCAGTTTGTTTGTTGTGTTTACTGACCAGGGCTCGATAGAGCCGAAAGTAATTTAAATAAAAATGTTTTCCTGTGTTTAGAAGAGGTTTTTGAGTTATTGCCTGCTTTAAGAGTGTTTACTGACCAGGGCTCGATAGAGCCGAAAGTACTTTAAATAAAAATGTTTTCCTGTGTTTAGAAGAGGTTTTTGAGTTATTGCCTGCTTTAAGAGTTGGAACTATTCATGTTATATATATCTAATTTCAAATTTATAAAAAAAGCATTATATATCCCAGCAAGGTTTAAAAACATTTTCCAATGTAATGCCAGTTGTAATAAAAGTCATCAACTTCATAAATGCAAGAGGTCTTACTAAACAAGAATTTGTACAATTATTAGAGGAAATTGAGTGCCAATATATTCTGGGATTTTGACATACAACAATGTTCGATGGCTCAATTGCAGTCAAGATCATAATCGGTTTGTCAATTTATTAAAAGAAATAAAATGCTTTTTGAGTGAAAAAAACAATAGTTATGACGAATTTTCAAATATAGATTGGTTAAATGACATCTGACATCATTATGTTCTTATGTGACATCACTCAGCATTTCAATGAACTGAATAAAAAATTTCAGGGAAATGGACAAATAGTATTAATGATGTTTGAAAATATTAAAATATTTATGACGAAACTTGACATCTTCACTAAAGATTTGGAAGTGAAAAATCGTGAAATATTTTCCTCAATTACAAAAACATTTTCAAAACACAAAAATTTTTGAATATATGCTTGACATTCAAAAAAATGCAATTAAAAAATATTTAATCATTATACAGGAAATAAAACAAGCTTTTCAGGAGAGATTTAATCAATTTAAAAGTTTGGAAAATATGTTTCACTTTATTTTCTATCCATACAAAATGGAATTGGAAACAATGAAGTTAACTGAATTTATATGGCTAGTTATCCATATATTTAGAAATGGAATTAGTTGAATTTCAAAGCACCATAGTGTTGAAAAATAAATTTGAAAACTTGATTTCTGAAGTAGAAGGGAGTTAACTGAATTTATATGGCTAGGTATCCATATATTTAGAAATGGAATTAGTTGAATTTCAAAGCATCATAGTGTTGAAAAATAAATTTGAAAACTTGATTTCTGAAGTAGAAGGAAAAATTTCTGAAAGTAGTGCAAATAATAATGATCCACATTAAAAATTGTAAATATTATATTAAATGTATGGGATTCTGTACCAAACAATTTTATATCAATGAAGAAACTTGCTAATGCTCTTTTAATAACGTTTGGGACCACATATTTGTGTGAAAAATTGTTTTCCTCAATTAATTTTGTAAAATCTACCAACAAAAATAAACTTGGAAATGAATTCACTGTGAAATGCGTTAAACTAATGAATACAGAATATGAACTTAATATTAAAAACTATCTGAAAATAAGCAACAACAGATTTCACATTATATATACTTTTATCAACTTTATTATACATACATATATCTGTAACTATGTTTATTAATAAAGAATATTTCAAAATATTTCAAATGTGCTTTTCTTTATTCCTTGTTTATTTCAAATACTCAGTGCAGAGGTGCCAGTGGACATGGTGTCACCTGGTGCAGTAATATCAATGGTATCATCCCACTGATATCAATTTTTTTGATGTCAATCTTTATTTTTTGCTCTTCACTTGCAAAAGTAAAGTTGTAAAACAAAAAGGAAATGCAACCTTTTAGAGGATTTTAAAAGTGAGAATCAAAAAAGGGTCAACTGTCAAGTTTTTCTGTTAACAAATTTTCGGTGTTTCCAAATTATTGGTGCCCTTCCCCCTTTCCAAGTGATGCCACTGACTTAGTGACCCATGGGCTAGTATTTAAAAAATAATGAACAAAACTTGACCCACTTCTCAAAAAGATTTGCCATCACTGATATAGAACAAGCCTCTCTGAATACAGCTAATTTACAAAATAGCTATATTTACTTATTTGAAGCAGAAGGCATTAGTTTATGTATATATTGATAGTTTCACAAGTTTAATTTATATTTTAAACAAATTTTCTAGTGTGATTATTCTAATTTTGGTTTTAAAATTAAAGTCAGAAAGTCACTATAGAATACTGAGAAAGAAAAAAAAACTCTCTCTTTCAAGGATTCATAATTAGGATACAGGTAGTTCTGGTTTACAAGTTACTACTTAATGAGTTCCCAGGTTTGAAAGTTTTTTCAAATATAAATTATATAAAAAAAAAGTATGAATATCAATTGCAAGAAATAAATGCTTAAACTGTGCAATTTATTTATTATAGGATTATTTTTTTAGATTTTACACTGCTCAAATATAGATTACTAAACGGTGGAGCTAAACCAGAGTACATACACTAATGGCATCAATCAAGAGATAAAGGATGTAAATTGATATGCCAGACAGACTTTCTTAAAAAATCTGGAGATTCCATATCCTCTAGATGAAAATCTATAATCTCTTGTGTCAGTATTATAAGACTAACATGTGAAGTGACAGACACCCAACATCCCATTCTTGCTAGCGAGAAAGCCAAAATTCGCACGAATGCACTCCACTACTTAGCTCTGCAAAACTTTGGCTACTTTTTCCTGGACAATTCTCAAATTAGCCATTGATTGTCAGGTACATAACAAATTGCCCAATCAAAGCCTAAAATAGTCATAAATTTTTGTATATTGCCTGCTTTGGTTAAACAACTTGACTAAATCTAGAAGTGGCCAGCCATTTTGCGATTGGCTAAATGTCGGGCACTGGCCATAACATATATAAATATAAGTAAATATAACCCCTGGCAAAAAGTATTGAAACATAGTGTATGTTGTGTGAATATTAGAACACAACTTGTGTTTATTTTTAAACTATGCACAGAAGCACAAAACAAAAATTATACCATTAATATATGAATTTCAAATGAGGAAAAAAAATATTGCAGACCTAAAATAAACATCAAAAAGTGTACTAAAGTTACAAACATTGAAAAAGTAATGAAACATGAAGCTTGAAACATTGCAAAAAAAAAGCATTGAAACATTGGCAAAATATGCAAATGAAATGACAATACTAATTTGTATGACTGTATCAGGATATAAATTAAGATGATGGATTGCATTTCATTATTCTACATGATGGTTCTTGTCACAAATGAATAAAAAATATCCAAAACAACAAAGACACAAAGTTACATATCGCAAGATTTATGGAACATGGAAAAAACAGCAATAAGTAGTGTTGAACATCAAACATCGATGTTTTGGTAGCAATGTTCGATGTTTTAGTATCAATATTCAATGTTTTTTCTGTTTATGTAATAGAATTAATGTTTGTTAATATCACATAATATTTTTTATAATTGGTGATGATTTTACTTAATTTTTTAGTTTTGCATTAGGAAAATCCATGGATCCATGGGAAAAATCAAACAATCCATCAGGCAATATGATTTAGTACCTTGGTTTGTTATATGAGATGTTTTATCATCATCATTTAATTAATATTCAAAACACTTTTGGTTTCTTTTTTATTTCAAAGTATTTATACCTTTGTAGTTCAGTAAGTATGCCTCTGAAAAGCTTTTTGTGGCAACATTTTGCTAAAAATAAAGGCAATTCTACAGCTTGCATATATTGTTCAAAAGAACTGAAAACTAATGGTAATACCACCATGAATTTAAGGTGTCAGCTTGAAAGCAAACATTCACAAGTTCTTGGCATTCAGAGAGAAGAAAAATGTTATCAAAACACTGATGGAGATTAATCGTCACAACCTCTCCCAGTAAAACAAAGAAAAATTTCTGAGACATTTAGGAGCATTGAGGAGTTCAAATCAGAAGGATCATCAGAAAATACATGATTTAATGTATTTTCTGCTTGATTTAAAGCTCTTATATTTATGGTGTGTAAAGACAATAATCCATTGAGAATTATGGATTGTAAGGTTTTCAACATTTCATAAAGACAATAGCACCTTTGTACAAAATTCCTTTTTGATCAATGATTAAAAAACTAATTTTCAATAAATATAGTAATATGGTATCTGAAGTCAGAAACAGCAGCTCAAATAAAAATTTTGAGCTGCTATTTTTTATATTGGAAGAATAGCATACTAGCAAGTATCTAGCTAATAAACTAAAGCTGTTGCTAAAATGCTGAGAAATAGATGAAGAATATGTTAATACAGTTGTTACTGACAATACACAGAAAACTTTTTTTTTTTTATTATCAATGTTTAACATTAGGAAAAAGTGGCACAACTGACAGGCTAATGAACATCCTGTCAGTTGTCAATATACAAAAAAAAATGTTTTCTAACATCAATGTTTAACATTAGGAAAAAGTGGCACAACTGACAGGATGTTCATTAGCCTGTCAGTTGTGCCACTTTTTCCTAATGTTAAACATTGATGTTGGAAAACATTTTTTTTTGTATATTGACAGGATGTTCATTAGCCTGTAAATCACATCCTGAAACTATATAATGAAACAAAGTCTTTGGATAAACTGCCTAGGAGTGGATGACCTAAAAAACCAGCAAGACTCAACATCATGCATTGAAAAAAATTTACCTGCAGAATAAAAAAAAACTTCAAGGCAACTTAATCATGAGTGGGAAAAAACAAGTTAATATGTCTGATGGAATTGCAAGGAACAGCCTGAATGACATGGGCTTCAAATGATGTAAAGCAAAAACAAACCATTTATGACAAAGCATCATAAAATAGTTTTGTTTTCAGTGGGCCAGAAAGTATAAACATTGGGATGAAGATCATTGGAAAAAGTAATATTTTCAGATGAGAAGAAAATTATCATAAGCTGTAGGAATGATGATGGAAAATTTGTCTTGCAATGTACAAAAGAAAAGTTTAATGATGACTGGTTATTATATAAACAAAAATTTATAGTATCTATCATGATACAGGAATGCATGTCAGTTAAAGGAACAGGAAAGATGACAAACATTAGGAGACCAATAAATTTGCAGGTGTAGGAGGAAATAATCATACTTCAACAATTACTTAGGGCAGCATTTCTCAAACTTTTTTCATTCATGACCCCATTTTTCATTACGAGTATATGTTTTTTATTGATATATTATATAAATTATATGGAAATATATCTTTGTAAATTGTTTGAAAATATATATCTTTGTCTGAAATAAATGCAAGTAATATTAAATTCATCTGACAAATATAAACATATGGAATGAGTTTTATTATATCTTGAATAACTGATTTAAATTAAAATATGATTTATGACTATAGAACAATACAGTTTTTTCAATCAATTATTATTCGATATAAACAATCCAAAGATATTATTATAATCTTTTTATTTCATTGTAATAATATCTCTATAAAGTTTATATTGAATAACAGTTGATTTAAAAAAAACTGTTTTGTTCTATAGTCAGAAAATCCTGCTTTAATTTAAATCAGTTAATCAAGATATAATAAAACTCATTCCATATGCTTATATTTGTCAGATGAATTTAATAATTATTGGGTTTATTTTAGACTTTTATAAAAAAGAAATACTATTTAAAAAATATTCTAATTTTAGCAAATTAAGACAAAAAAAAGCACTTTCTAGTACAGGTAGGCCTCGATTAGCGCGAATAATTGGTTCCACGAATTTATATTTAATTATTTTATATATTTCAAATTCATTCAACAGTTTCTAGAAAATCAACTATTGTGTAAATTGAGAATACCTTATTTTAGTTAAGACTTTTATTATAAAATAATCTTGTTTTCAAAAATATCAGTTCATATATTTTTTTTAATTAATATTCATAAAGCATTTATAATGATTAAAACTGCATTTTATTTGCTAAAGTTTGTACATCCATTGACCTTTCCTGGTGAAAACATTCATTGCCTTAAAGACACATACAAAAATAAATAACTCTGAAAAAGGCTAACTCATCTATTTAAGTATATTTGGCCAAACTTGCATTCTTGTAAGCAGGCCTTTGTACCACCACACAAAGTATTGGTCTGCACATAATTTCCTCTTGTTAATGGACATTTATTTCTCAGATAAAGAACTGGAGTCACAGTTTGCTATTGTAGAATGAGTTGCATCAACAACATTATTATTAAATTACAACAAATACTAGAAGGCAGTTAGGTAGACAATGGCAGTACTGGAAATGTTGATATCATGACAAATTATAGCAAAGTACATGAATCTTTTGGTGCCAAGAGAGATATAACAATTTAAATTATATTTAATATATCAATAGATATACTATATCCATTTGTATAAGATTAAAAATAAATAATATATAAGAATTATGTAAATTCTGATAATTCCTAAGAACTAATGTAGATTTTAATAAAATTTTTATTGTAGACAACATTTTCACATATGTGCAATTATGAAAATTATTTTAGTATCCTTCTTGACTACTAAAATTAGTTGTCTTAATACAATATATAATTCTTGCTTTGTATAAATAGCCACATTTTCTATTTTTGTACAAAAATCAATACACCATGGAATGTGAAAAAGTTAATCCTTGATCACACATTTTTTGAATTATGGGAAAGCCTTACAAAATCTTTCTACTACTTCTAGAAAATATTCAGAAATAAGAATAAGCTTTGGATTGCATGGCTTTCTCATACTTTTATCATAGTTGGTCAAATAACTGTGTGCTCAAATAATTAATAAAAAATTATGAATTTAACAACAGTTCACAAGAATATCATTATCTATATCTAACAATATCCAACATGAAAGTGCTTTAGTATACAATTTTTTTTTTAAATATAAGCATCTACAAATCAAATTTTAATAATCAAATATTTTATATTAATAGAGTATTCTTCACAGTCATCATTTTATTTTTTTTTTAATTACTGTAGTTCATTACAGTTGATACATTCATTTGATAATCTCATATATATATATTTACATATGATATAAACTTCCCTTTTAATTTATAAAACTAAAATTAAAATACAGAAAAATGTCCCAGAATTTCTATTAATTTAAAAACTAAAGCTAATCTTAAGCTAATAAATTATTATAATTTAGACAACTTTTATATTAAATATTAATGTATGCAATCCTAATGCAGTTTAAAAAATTCACTAGTAAATTAAATCTGCACAACAAAATTTAATTTTGATAATGCTATTTCACTGGCAATAATGAAAGAAATGAGGAAAATAATATTTACAAGACTATACTTTTGAATAATGCAATTTAAAATTTACAGAATCAGTGGGAAACTGAATTTATAAGTTTCTCAGATAGCTTTTTCATAACTTATTATTTAAGAAGTTTATGAAAAATTATAACTGACTTTTGACACATTCTCAAGTTTTAATAAATATGAAAGATATTTTTTGATGAAGCAGTTTTCCATTTGAAGATTATTTATGAAACACGTTGAATTTCCAAACAGGAAATATTCTCTGAAAGGGAAGGAATTCATAACTTATTAATTTATTGTTTTTCTTCAAAGAACAGTAAATGAAAATGTTATTTATATAGTAAAATAAATAATAAATAAAAAACAAATTTAAACTCTCATTTTTAAATTAAAAATTTATATATAAATCATAATTGCCAATAAGCATTATTAAAATGAATTTAAATAAATTCATTTCAAGGACAAAGGATTCAAATCCTTGACAAAGGATTCAAATCCTTAACAATGGTCTGCTATACAAGAAAAGCATGCTTTTTGTATGTAGTCCAAAGTAGAGTTTAATATCCCCTCAAAAATTATTATTATTAATTACGATAATGGCAATAAATACTAAACAGATAGCAAAGTTGAGGACTATTGTAAACACAAAATAGTATCTATGTCATCAATAATTCTGTGGTTAGTCAATGCAATTGACAAAGGATTCAAATCCTTAACAATGGTCTGCTATACAAGAAAAGCATGCTTTTTATATTTGTTTACTTAATAAACTTAAATGGAGTGTAATAGCAAATATTGGGAGTGGGCATTTCTGACTGAACCCCATTTTAAGCCAAGGATTATCTATAGTGTATTTATAATATACAGATTCCCTTAGGTTTTTGCATGCTAAATGAAAGGCTTATTTATATACAGTAATTATAATTATGATCACTTTTCTTCAAAATCACACCATCCTTTCAGAAGCAGAACAATCAGTTGTTGGGTTTGCCTTTTCATGTTGCAAAAATAATTTGATTATAGCCATCATTTATCAAGAAAAATTCCAAATGAGAGCTGTAGAAATCAAAATGATTATATATAAAAATGTACATGATATAGCTAGGGTTGCCAACTCTAAAACTCTGTAGATTTTGGACAGGTGTGTCATATTATCTTTAAAATAAAAAATTGTTTAATAATACATTTAGGTATAAATAAAAAAGTGTATTTTATATTTTCTAAAAATAAAAGCAAAAAGATAATAAGTATTTGACAAAATAAACAAATTTAACATTGTATGAACAAAATTCTATTCAATAAACAATTATTTAAATTGAAATATGTTAAATATTGAAAAGACTTTCTTTTTAAGATTTTCTTTTAACTATGGTAACTAAATTGACCTTGGTGTGAAACAAAGTGAAATGACAACAAAATTAAACAGAAATTTTAAAGCCTTAAATATTCACTGTAATTTTAAAGCATGAAGCAGATATTTAAATCTACAATATCCTATTTGCATATTAGAACGATTTTTATATACATATATTTAATTTATTGCAGATAAGTAATATAAATAAGGACATTTGCTGTTTAGAAAAGAACATGGACTTTGAACTACAAATAAACTACAGTCAATTAGGGTAACTTTAGACCACTATGTCAATACGTATTATTTCTTTGTTTGTACTTTTTACAGATTAGATATAAAAAAATTAGTGAGGCTATAACATACTATAGTTATATTACTACCATCTATTGATTAGCTTAAATCCCAGAATACTTTACAAAACTTTCACCAGGCTTCATCAGAACACCTATTGAGAACCGTGTGTCTCAACTGATATATTTAACTTGAAATTACAGATATTTACGGCTTAAAAATGTACTAAATAACTGTATAAAGTTGATTTTTACTGTTTAAATATTAGTAATCTTATGAAACTAGTGTGCATGGCCTTATAAATATATTGATATAAAAAGAAATTTGCACACATGTTGAAATATGTCTGATTTATGGACAACTTTGGACCGGGTGAAAGGGTAATCTTCTAGTTTAATTTCATTTATTTTCAAATCAGTGCATAATTAGTATATTTTAGTCATATATTAGATGAGTGCTAGCCAAAATAAATGAAAATTAGTTTTATATAAAAATTAGATTATAAAATATAAAAGCAACATAACTCATTGTGGTAGGCCATGGTATTATGTGAAAAAATTTTGAAATTTTTAAGTATGAAGAGTAATTTTTTCCAAACAAAAGTCATTCACCAAAATAACAATCTAATATGTCTAACTAGTAGCTATGCAAACAATTGTCATTCCTATTAATAGTACAGGACAATTCAGTATTGTAGTTGATTCATTGTTAGGGAAATGAAAATCTAATGAACTTATCGCTTAAATTTTGCTATGATTAAAATTTAAATTATAGCCAAGTTTAACTAATGATTTTTACCAATAATTTGTGGTAATATGAAACATATTTTAATAATATAATGTAAATAAGAAATATTTTATAATAATAATTCTTATTTATGATATAAAATTAAATAATTGAAAAGTCATATCTAAGTTTAATTCTTCAAGTAAAAAAGTTAATGGTTTCAGGGATAAAACATGAAAAAACTTGTTTTTAATAACAACAAAAATGTATTCTACTTAATATAGACTCAGTTCATTTAAACTGCTTTAAACTTGTTTTTTGATATTTTAAAGTTAGCATTAAATGCAGTTAGTCTTTTCAATAAGTTTATTTAATATCGTTAAATGCTAATGTTTTCAGTGTTTATACACCATCATCAGGTATCTTACATTTGTTTTCGAAATTCAAAACGAATGTAAGATGCCTGATGGTGTATAAACACTGAAAACGTTAGCATTTAACGATATTAGTCTTTTCAATAAGTTTATTTAACTGCATTTATTGCTGTTTTTTGATATTCTACTTAATATATTAAAAATTTCTGAATGCAGTTAGCTGAGGTAATTTTTTTTCTCATAGCCATATTTGTTAGAATCTAAATATGATTCAAAATTGTCCTGGACTTCAAATTTGCAGAAATAAATATATTACAACTGATTTTTAACACATGGTCCAAAGTTACCCAATTCTAAATCTAACTTTGGACCACAATAAAATAGCATGCCATTGCTAAATAATACAAATTCTCTCTATAATTTACATAAAAAGCATAATTCAATGAAAATAAATTCCAACAATTCACGTATGAATTCTTTTCAAGTATATTTAGATAATCAGATTTTGAAAAAAAGCTAAAAAGTGGTCCAAAGTTACCCTGATTGACTGTACCGCCCTTTGAAATAAAGGACGGTTGGCAACCCTAATGATAGCAAAAGATAAATGTCTGAAAGACGTGCATATAATTATTTACACACTTCAATTAAATTCTAATAAGCAATAGTAAAAGTTAGTCCAAAGCAATTCATTACAACTGAAATCTTAAACAAGTGAAACTCAAACTATTTAGAGCTATGGCAATGACCTTAAGATAAGTACAATAGTTACTGTCTCTTATTAGAGAAATCATTTTGGCAAAATTTAATTCTCTAACTCATTTTAAACTATCTGATATCTAGATCTGTGGAAAGTGTTCAGTAGGACAATAAATATTGAAGCTTCCAACCCAATTTATAAAATAACTAGAGCAGTCTAAAATTATATTCTTTGCTATTTTCACTCTTCTTCGTCTGCAGGTCACATTGCTCAATAGATTTTTATTAACTGGAGATAAAAACACATTTTAGATTATTTGCAGACTCCCTGAAAATTTTGGCACAATTAAGTTGAAATAAAGGGGGAAATGTATTCTCCATAAACACCTCTAAATATATCATTTGTTCAACCACATTTGATCAAATTTGAAATATCCTATTGAGTGAAACTTTTTAGATTTTGAATGATCAGGTTGAAATAAAAGGACATAGAAAAGAATTATTCTCTTTTTGAAACTCCTCTACAGTTCACATAATTCAGTTGATTTTCATCTAAATCAGAAACATAGATATAATAAGACCCTGCTTAATGCTGCTGCATTTAATGCTGTTTCAATATAATGTGGCTTTTTTTAAATTCTATATATTTTATTGATTCACTTTGGTATGGTTTTTCAAACCATTAAACTCACATAAATCTGAAAACGCACTAATTTGTTGCTTTGATACTCCTATGCTGTCTCGCAATGTGTTTGATATCAGTTCAGTTCAGTACAAACTGGTCTACTGTGGACAGTTCACATTTATGATCATTCATCAATGTTATTTTACAGTTAAAGTTTAGCCACTATTATGGAAATTATGAATCAATTTATACAAAATGATCCAAATTTTGATAGATGTTCAAAGGCAAGACTAAGTGTCATGGATGCGATGTCTTTCTATTGACAGTTGATTGCTGAATGAAAGAGGAAAAGGCAAACGATAGATAATTCTTAACCAAAAAAAACCTTCCTCATCGCAAACAAATTATTTACTTGAATACTTTTGATTTTCATGAATGATTTATGAATACAAATCGATATTAGCAATAAAAATGTCTATAATTAATGTAATACAATAGTAATAATAGGTGTTACAAAATATTCGTACCTTTTTTTATTATTCACCGTCGCGTTTCACCTATTCCTATTATCTATGTGCTAAGATGACCTCATTTAACGCTGTTTCGTTTAGCGCTTGGTTTCTTTGAAATGTATCCCTTCATTAAATGGGGTCTTACCGTATTGTTTATATTATTTCAGGCACACTAAAAATTTCAATGGAATAGTGTGTTCTTTCATTGTGTACTCTTCTATATACAGATTGAAAGCAGCTGAATATCACAATCAAATTCAGTATATAAATGGTTTCTTATTTTATTTAAGGTTTCCTACAAATTTCACTTCAACTTCATTATTAAAAATTCAACAAAATGCTGTAGCATTAAAAATAGCAATGTTATTTTAGATAAGTTTTTCCAAGTAAATATTTTATCATCATCTACTAATGCTTTTAATTAGAAAGTCTAGTACAGTACTAAGAAATTAATATATTTGATATTATTTAAAATCTTCAATAAAATAATTGCATCTAAGAAAAAAAAAGCATTAATACCAGCCAAGTAGCTGTTTCTAAATTTATGAATTTTCCACTACTAATCTTTATTAGGACACTATATACATTATCTAATAAACATGATAAAACTACAGGAACCAAACATAAGGATACTTTTGGTACAGTCAATGTTTATAGACTAGTATGCATGTGAATTACATTGATCAATCACACAACTTATGATGGTGATGTCAATATTATGTTGTACTATATTTGACTTACATATTAGATGGTTTTAATTTGATCTCATATTTCAAATTATAATTAAAAATCTACATTCTTTCACTTTGCAAAAAATTAATTTTTTATTATTGCTTTATTATTTTTGATAGACTCCAGCTTACATAAGTAGATCCTGTATGATCTGCAAAACCTTACATAACACACAGAATATGTATGTTGGAGCATACCCTATACTAGAAGTCTCAAACTCAAACTGCTTTGCAGGCTGAATGCACAATTCAAAAGGAAATGAAAATATTTATTTATAAAAAAAATGAAAGTAATTACAAAGATATCTATCAGTAATTAATACTTTATAATAATGCGATTATAAAATTTTATTAACATTAACTAACAGTCAGAAAATTAATATGTATTTAAACAAATAAATTGCAGTAAACATCTTCATGGGCCGTATAAAATAGCTTTGCAGGCCAGATGCGGCCCCTGGGCCCCCAGTTGAGACCACTGCCCTATACTATATTATTTTTAATGTTCTGTTTTTGTGACATGGTTATATGAAAAAATAAGTGCATAAGTTGCATGGTAAAGCAGCCATTTACCATGTTGGAACCAGATTTAATTTTCAGTCCCACATAGGCAGTTTTTCAGAACAGGTTCATGTTCAGACTGTTTTACCTAAAACTAATAAGCCCATAACACACATATACAGTGCTCCCCGGATATAATGCTGTCATTTATACCACTGGTCTTTCCTGTTCCCCATCCTTTTGAAAGAGATTCTGAGAAAAATATAATACAACGGATCATTGACGTCAGTCCCACTTGCTAGCTTCTTGTTGCTATATTTAAATAACAACAGTGCTAAAATTAATAAAACTTCCAGAACTATTATTATTATTTATGATAAAATAATAGAAATTTGAATTCATGTTAATAATTCTAATGGTAATTTATATAAATTTCAAAATATCTTTAAAAAAAATAAATTAAAAATTTTCAGATGGCAACACAAATATTCAAAGGAAAAATTATTTGTAGTGGGAGTTTGTATCTGATACATCTGTTTTTGGTGGCTGCTTCATATTAGTGATTTTTACAAATATAGTTATTGTTTTAATAACATTTAATGGACAATGGCAAACAATAAGAGAAAATCATATATCATTAAGGAGAAACTAAACATAATAGATTGAGCAAAAAGTGGTGTCTCAAAAGCACAGATAAAATGGGAGTTGGATATTCTGGAAGGAACAATACAAGAATGAATTGAAGAAGAAGGAAGATTACAAACCTTATTGGATAAATTGCACAGCTTTCTCTTATTCTCTAATTTAGAATCACTAAATTAGAGAATAAGAGAAGCCATCAGTTATAGAGTGGTTGTCTTATAATGTAGATCACCACTTCTCAAACCCACATTATAACCGGGGACCACTGGTCCTATAATAAATGAATTAGGAATTAATTAATGAAATTAGGAGGAAAATGTTGGTATCTCTGCATTATAGCTTTATCCACTACAATCAGTATATATTTTGAGTCCATGAATCTTTACATACAAGTACAGGAATACCTGAATCATCTTATACTTTTTTTTTGAAATATTAAAAAAGGAGTATTTTATAAAGTGAAAAAAGTATAAAAACACTTACATTAGAAAATATATATGAAAAATTATAGACTTTCCAGTAATCATTTGATAACCAATCAATTCTACTGTCATAATCCAAGCACTTATCTTCCAAAAATTCTTCATTTAATAAATGTGTTTCATCTTCATTTGATAAATATGTTTTTTCATAATTAAATTGAGCACTTTCAGAGGTACTGTAATTATTATATTCATCATAACTATTGTCCTCTAATTTTAAATTCTTTTGCCTCCTCTTCAATTCTTCTCTTATTTCTGTAAAAAAATTTATTATATTCAATATTAATTGGTTTATATCTAACTAGTTAGCGCCTGGTCACTATGTGCCCAAATACACATAAAACAAAACATTCGTTTATCTGTCAAATTTGAGATTTTTCATTTATTTAGCATAACCTTGTATACACAGGTACTCCTCACTTAATGACCTACCTGTTTAACGACTGCTCGAACTTATGTCCAAGTTTAAGACTATTTTTTTTTTTATGGAATATTTGATTTTTGCTCATACGCATTGCTTACGACTTTTGTTTGTAATTTCCCCGCCTGAAAAATTACTGTACTTTGTGCATAATTAAGATATAAATTTTAATTTGAAATTTGTGTTTCCAATATTTTAAATATAGGAACAAGTTTTTCGCTTCCAACCAATTCGTTTCTACGACCAAGTTGTGAGAACAAAACCCAGTTATTAAGTGAGGAGTACCTGTATTGCTTTTGCTTGTTTTTTTCTTCTAAGCCAAACTTTGAAATTTTCTTTACATGAAATTGGCAACTATCAAACTATTGATTTATTGATTCAGTTATTTAGTTAATAATTATAATTTTTATCTTATAATAAAAAATTATAATTTCTGAAATGCATTTAAATAATATTTTATTCAACATTTATGTACCTTGACATGCCGAATGCAAACTGAATTCTCGAGTCAGGAAACATTCAACATTTTTTGATCAAAAAAGATAGAATTGAAATAAAATAACAAAAAGAAGTATAAAAAACATAAATAGGAAGTAAACAATGATAATTTAAAGCAAAATTTATAATGAGATTGGGATTTAGTTTTCTAAAAGAGGCAATTAAAGATTTGAAGCGAAAGAAAACAGTAATGGGGACACTTCTGGCACGGGAGTTCGCACATATGCAGAAACGTGGACTCCACATGTTTATTCCTTTATTATATATGATGATAAGTTTGTAACACAGGAGCTTATATTTGAAACTAACTTTGACTATGTTTTTCTGTATGATTTTAATAATTCAATGATTAGTTCTTTCCAGAATTGCTTAAATTTATATTAAGAATCATTCCAAAGTAAGAGAGACGAAATTAAAATATATGCGATTGAAGATGATTTTGATGATATAGCTTAGATTTTATATCATCTAACTCATATATATAAACTGAATGACATGATTATCTTGCTGAACGAATTAGCTTGATATATCAAAAAAGTATCTCAGAAATTTGAATGCTCGTCATTTTAAATTGTTGCAAAAGAGAGATTTACATGAAATTTAATTGTGGTGTTTTACCAATAAAGATCATTTTGATGCCACGTTATCTAATTAGTTCAAAGATTATTAGTGGAGGGGGACACAGCATAGTGGTCTTTTAAGCCTCATTTTTTTTCTTTTTGGAAAGTAGACTAGAAATACTGTTGAAAAAATTTCAATACAATATACTTCCAATTAACCAGGCATAATCTGCAACCCAGAAGTGATGCTTAATTTCAATATTTTTATCCTAGATGCAATATTGGAAAGCTTTTTAAATGCTTCAGATTCATTTTTATTGAAATATTTATAATTTTAATTTAGACAATTGGTGATCAAAATTAGAATCAATATATAATTATTTATTTTGCAAATAAACAAATTTCTTGTTTCTTTTTTCAATAAATAAGAGAACATTTGAATACACAATTTATTTTTTTATACACATTTAATATTATATGTATATTATGCATAATTTCCAATTTTTTGAGTATTTTGCAAATTATATAGGGGAATTAATTTGCCAACTATCCCAGTTAATTGGGAGTTTACAAAATTTCTTAAATAATTCTTGCACACAATATATTTTATTTCAAGTTAATACATAATTTGCTCTTCAAGTTACAAACTTAATTCATATGCAAATTTTGTTTGTAATGCAGATATTGCTATTATTTTGCCTTCAAACAATGTATTTTGTAATATACTTCACAACTGGACCAATTAAAAGTTCCAAATATAAAGTGAGGAGGTTTTTAGCGTAATTGCTGCAATATGTTAACTATGTAATTTTACATAATATTGGCTGCTTTAACATTTTGCCATCATATTGTTTAAAATTATTGAAGAGTTTCGAAATGTCATGTTTAGGTTCAAATGTTTGTAGCTCAGAACACCTGTAATCTTAATTTAAAACCAGTTTAAATTATAGGTTATTGATATACATGTGTACGTAATCATTATTATTTAGGATAAGTAAACATACAGAGCTTAAAAAACTAGTCTTAATTTTGTTTTTTTCAGTTCTACATAGTACTAGAGTGTGAATTTTTCATTAAAATAATCATTTTTTTTATAGAACAAAAATTTTTTATACCAGTTTCAAACTTAGGTAAACTAAAATTTTATAGAAATTAAAAAAATATTTTTTTTTTTTTCAAAATTGGTTTCAAGAATTTTCTTCATAATTTTAATATAATGGAGAGAGAAATAATTATACTTCTTTAAAAGTCAGTCCACTACTTATGCAATTAATTGGTTCTAAAGATTTCCACACAAATTGAAAATCCACATAAGTTGAATAAAAAAAAATTTCATATTTATGCATTAATGATGTTTCTTACAAATAATTGTTGCTTGCATTGGCACAGAACTTTTCACATACTCTGATTCTATCTTTTATGATGTTTTTTACAGTTGATTTATACATTTTATTTGCACAAGCAATATCTACTTTTTATTTTAACCTTTTTTTATCATTTCTAATTTACTTTGGAAAGTAAATTAGAAATGATAAAAACAGCTCAAAAAGAAGAAAATTACTTTAAAGATTGCAGAGAAATGTAAAATGGCAGATTTTTTCTTTCTTCAAACTATAGTTATTAATAAGACAACAGATGACATTATTAGATTTTTAAAATTGCATAACTTTAAGGATTTACTGAATTATTTATGAAATTTCAAAGAAATTAGCATTGCCAATAGATGATGGATGTGACAAGATTTATATCTGAATATGTCTTGATAGATAGATAATCTGTAAAATTTATTGAAATTGATTATTTGTGTGTAAATCATGCAATATTCAGAGCAAACACTTAGTGGTCCTGAGATATGGCAGACATATTAATTAATTGTTGGTTTTAAACAGATTAATTTTTAACTAATAAATTTCATGGTATTTTCTTCAGGTAAATGTCTGTATTCAAAAGAAAAGCAATGATTTTTCTGTTTTATCTTGCTTAGTTTTTAAGAAAAAAGTTTAAGCTGAAAGCAAAGATGCAATAGTGCATTTCAAATAAAGGAATTTAGGAAGATTAGAAGATAAATATAAAAAAATTTTTCAAATCTCTAAATTGAGAAATTTTAACTGTCTGTCAGACCCCGAGTTTTCTCATGAAATGTCATAAATTGATTATTTTTGGGTGAGCAGCGATTTGGATAATTGACACTACTGTTAACAAAATTAAGATTTACTTTTAGTGAATTGGTTGTTATGCTGAAGTATTATTCTTGCCATTTAATCATTTGCCATATTGCATATACCTTTGAATAATTAAGCATAGAAAGTTTTGTCATTATAGGAATTAAAAATCAGATGCTGGCTTTGACTACTGTATAGATGTGTAGGAAATGATTTATAAATAATGATCAAAATTATTTTTATATTTTATATAAAAATGTGTAATTAGGCCTACAACTAAATTATTGCTATTATACATTCAAG
Organism: Olivierus martensii; assembly: GCA_000484575.1. Taxonomy (NCBI): domain Eukaryota; kingdom Metazoa; phylum Arthropoda; class Arachnida; order Scorpiones; family Buthidae; genus Olivierus; species Olivierus martensii. The sequence continues at coordinate 60,840 of AYEL01069418.1, forward strand.
TATAAACTGTTCAATGAATCAAACAAACGAGAATACTGTCCTCACTCTTGGTTTCCATTCAGATAATGGATGCTTTACTGTATTTCTTTTGATCATACTCTTTTTATAAAGAGTGGTATTAAAAGTAATAAGAAAAGTTATTGAGTTTTTGGATTCAGAAATAATGACAATACTGAAGATAAGTTCAATAAATTATTGGTCACTTATGTAAATAACACACATTTAAAGAAATGTTGGATTTAAAATGAGGTAGCTTTTCTATGCAGGGTATTTAGTTATTACTTTAACACTGGCTAATTTGCAATTATGAAATTAAACCTTTTATTTACCAGAACACTAAAAGATTTTGCAAAGTCGTGGTTAGAACGAATGTCAATACTCTTAATTACAACTAAACCTAACGGCTCTGCAATCCAGAGTTCAGCCTGAGCTCAGGTCTTAATTAATTTAAAGTTAGAATTTAGTTTAACTTCAAAACAATCTAACAATAACTAATGTTAACCGGCAATAGCAAAACCGGAAACAGTTGTTTTGAAGTTAAACTAAATTCTAACAATAACTAATGTTAACCGGCAATAGCAAAACCGGAAACAGGAAATCGGAACTTAGAAGTACCGATTAAGGGTTAGATTGAAAACAACAAACGATGTTAGAACCTTATACTAATAATTGGAATAAATTCTCAAACAAGTTAATTAATAAAAAAATATAAATTTATATGACTCGAAACACTTACAAAAGTGTTAATAAATGCTTTATTGAAACTATAATCTCCAAAACACTTACAAAAAGTGTTAATAAATGCTTTATTGAAACTATAATAAAAACATTTACAAAAGTGTTAATAAATGCTTTATTGAAACTATAATAAACACTTACAAAAGTGTTAATAAATGCTTTATTGAAACTATAATAAAGCTCAAAATGTTAATAAATGCTTTATTGAAACTATAATAAAGCAACAATCAAAATGTTAATCAAAAAGCTTGTTTAATCCAATTCGAAATAACAAGAAATAAACCTTAAATAATACTTAAATTCTACTACCTCCGTAAATTAATCAACAAAACTTGTTTAATTCAACTCAAATATCAACAATCATTATTCAACAAAGAAACGAACCTTAAATACTCTTAAATTCTACTACCTCCATCACCGATACAAACTTCAAACAATCGTCGATCCTTACAAGAACTCAAATGTCACTTTCGCCAATGTTACGTCAAGACGACACCTCAATTAGCTTGTTAGTTGCGTCGATCTTTTATACCAGATGACTTACAATCCCGCACTTCGCTCATTTGCATACTTATACGTAACAAGTTGTAAAGTTATTAGCTTAGAGTAGTTCATTCATGTCATCCTCTTTACAATTAATTTATCTACCGATCAATACGTCGATACAGATCATTCTTACATTCGCATATCGGACCAGTGGCAAAATTAGTTAGATAAGATGACATCATTAACCAGGATAGCTCTTCCGGGGGACGGGTTCCGATTCCCTATCACGTGATTGCAAACGACGGAGAATGTGGGAAGTAAGTTAACTTTTAAACTAAAATATAATATGTTAGAATATAAGAAAAGAATGCTAAATAATAGAGTGCTTAACAAAATAAAAATAGGACAGGTCAAAGTTAACTTCCTCACAATTTTACTAAAAAACAAATAATGATATGCAGAAAATCAATGGCGACTGATTTTATCCCTTATATCTTTGCTTTTTAATTTAAATACATAAAAGGTAACTTCCTCACAATTTTACTAAAAAACAAATAATGATACACAGAAAATCAATGGCGACTGATTTTATCCCTTATATCTTTGCTTTTTAATTTAAATACAGTATATATGAATAGCAACTCTTATCTCAAAAAATGAATATTAAACTTGTTCATTGTGCAAGGAAGAAATTATAATAATCTTATGTTTAACATATTACATATAATTTCAGTTTAGATTGGTTGGTTAGTTTTACGGTTACTTGTTAAATCCATTAAATTATTCAATATTAAATAACAAATATATAGTATATAATATTGATTTCCAATAAATATTTCAGATAATAGGATCAAGACATTTTTTAATAAAAATAAACAGAATACTGGACCATAATCAACTACACAATTTTGTGCTTCATTTGATCGAGTCATGACTTGTGTACAAATCAGCTAAAGATTTTCACTTTTATGTGCTTTTATTCACAATTTTGAATATTTTTATGAAAAATTTGTCCAATAGTGAAATAATCTTTTATCTATTCTATGAATAAAATTTAGTAAATTCGGTGTATATATTTTTGATTCATAAGTCACATTCAATAATCCCATTATAACATAATGTGTCTGGATTAAAACTTCCATGTTAGGATGTTAAAATTTATTTAGCAATTTATAAATATGTATTGTGAATATTGCTTACCTTTTATATCTTTAATTTGATATTTTCTGTAATTTTTACAATGCTCAACTTTTTCCAAATTTCTCTGCTTTCTTAGAGCAGCTCTAAATCTTTGTTTGGCTTTAGAAATGGCTTTTGGATCATGTGGATTCCAAAGTTGTTTTATCTGTGACCACTGCTGCAATATTTAGATTAAGTTATAAAAATTATTCATTCCTACTGTAGTAATTACATTTAAATCATTTTAAATTTAACAATAAAAATGAAGCATAATATCACAAATTATATAATATAAACTCAATTAAGCTGGTATATTATGTATTGAAAACATTAATTGTAAAAGAATTTAGTGTTAGTAAGAAATTAGCTAATCAGAAATTAGGATATGTTATTTATTGCATATGTCTGTCTAATATATCATTTACTTTACCTAAAAAAAAATAATCCTCTTTCAGATAAATTTTCCAACAATGATATGCTAATAAGTCATTTCCAACAAAAAATGGGAATTACATACAGTCAATTCTCGCTATTCATAGTAGTTATGTTCCATAAATTCTTCTCGAATACTGAATTAGCGAATAGTGAACTATTATGCCTATGGGGAAATATAGAATTACATTCCTACGAACTTTTCTTTCATATTGGTTTTGTGTTTTTTTTCCTGTTTATAGACACCCTATTTAATATGTATTACATTACTTACAAATAATTACAGTATATACAGTATATAATAGTAAATAAAATCTTGATAATAACACACAAAAAATAGCCCTTCATGCAAGGTATAAGCAAAGTTTTAATTATCAATAAAATCTTGATAACAACACACAAAAAATAGCCCTTCATGCAAGGTATAAGCAAAGTTTTAATTATCTAT
>AYEL01069420.1:0-19619 GCA_000484575.1 Olivierus martensii
TATAAATATTATATTAATGCATACTTTTGAAGAAGATTAAGAGCTATGAAAATTTCAGAAGTTTTTTATATACAGTATTTTTATGTACTCGACATTTGTTTTTGTTTTCAAAGGGAGAAATTTGATTCATCTAAATATAAGCTTACATTAAAAATTTGAAAAAAATTATCTACTTGTTCAAATTAAATAAAAATGACTAAGGCTTTATTTTTAAATTTTAAGATTTTTTATATAATGGCTTCTAAAAGATTCGGATATTTTCCATAAGTTTTCTGCTTGTTATAAATTTTCTGATTAAAATTTTTCATTTGTTTTGATTATGTAATAATTTCATTTCAATTATGTTTCTCTCTATCTTTCTTTTGCTTTATTTAAAAAAAAAAAACAAAAGAGAGAAGAGAGAAATTATTATAAAAAATAATTAATGTTATCATTTTTGTTTTTGTGTTGCACTTCTTGAAAATTGTAGTACTGCTAGAAAAGACTTACATTCTGTAATTCTGTACCTACAATGATCAAATCATAAAAGAAATTTTAATTTTTTACAGGAAGCGTAACAAATGAAATGTTTTGCATTGAGTTTTATACCTCTATATAGTCTATATCGGAATATATAAAATATTTCTTTAAATTTCCTTCCATAATTGGAGTGAATATGCTGAAATTATATTATGCTATATATATATATATATAATCATTTATTTAGAGATATAAATTACGATTTCAGACTTCTAAAAACATGTGGATTTTGTACTTGTTTCTGCACTGGTAATTATTTATTTATTACAAAACAAGAATAGGTGCAGTAAAATCTTGGATTTCGAAATTTTTCAATCTGTTTTCTATATCAAAATTATTAAAAAAAATTATGTTTAGAGAACAATCATGTTTCAATTTAGGACGCTTAAGTACAAGTATCGCTGAGATTAAAAGATATAACAAAGAAATACATTCTTTGTTATATATTTTAATCTCAGCGATTATAACTTAAATAATAACGTAATTATAACGAACCATAGATTAATATACTTAATAGCATACATTACTTTTTAATTATTTTAGTTCCTTAGTTCCTCTAAAAAGCTGATATAACAAAGAAAGACTTAAAGAAAGCAATTTTATATTAAAAACGAAAAACCTTTAAATATTGTAATGAAAAATCTGATTAAATGCTTCTAAACAAAAAAACTTTGTTTATCTTAAAAGAATTTAAAGGGAAAAAAGTTATATGAAAAGCATGGATTAAAGTTTATATTGTGAAAGATATTCTTTTATAATAAAAAAAAAGACCAAAAAATGTCAAAACAAAAGCTACAGTATAAAACTCTATAAATTTTAGAATAAAGCAAAATATGTTAGAAATAAAAATCTAAATTTAAAAAAGTTATAAAACATAAATCTTATATATTTAAATTACATGACAAAGACATGTTTACTTTATGCTAAATTGTGACAACATAAATTTAATTATTCTAGCATTTTTAGTTTACAGTTTATTTTTAAAGTGGATAAACCTAATGCTTATTTAGACAAAGATTTCTATAATGTCGCTGATAGATAGATAACCAATTAACTTCTGAAAATTGTGTCAGGGATTATTTTAAAATTAACACAAAATATATATTTTTAATTTGTATAGATTTGATGATATAATAAATAAGTTAGAAATATCGATTATATTAATAGTAATTTGTATAGATAGTTTAGTAATGTTAATGTCTAATCGATTAGATCGCTACAGGCACATTTGTTTAAAATTAATATTAAACAAATCTCGAGATTTATACTCCTCACTAGACAAAAGACAAACCATTTATATATTACTAATATCTAAAAGACAAACCATTTATATATTACTACTCTACAATATGTTTTATATCTTTAATATCAGACATAAACGAAATGATTTTATTTTCTTTAAAAGCTAACATATTTTTGGATTCCTTCTAACCAAAAACAAAAAAAGGTTACTGGTACTCGTATTTTATAATAGATCAAAAATAATCAAGTTAAAATACTGTTTCTACAAATAACTGAATTTTTTTAATACTTATGCATTTTAAAACATTTGTGAAAATAATATACAAAATATTCCAGTTGTACAAAAGCTAACGTCTAAGAGATAAGCGAACAAACAAATTAAATCACTGTTATAACATGCAATATGTTCCGAAAAGTTTTATTGATGATGTTTATCATCAATCAAAATTTTGTTAAGATATTTCGTATATAATACAGAGATTGATTGATGATTACTTTATTGTGCATTTCAATGGGCTATGTTTCAAAAAAACTGGTGGTTGTCGTTAAGAATGATTGAATGTAAGAAAGAAACATCGAAATTTTTCTTTACGTTGCTTTATTTGCTCACTAATTGATTTAATGTCATTTATGTTGTCAGCGGCGGTGTCAACGGATGATTTGGGAGATTTGAGTCTCCCCATAATCTAATCTTCCAAATCCACACCAAGCGAAAGAAAATATAATAATAACACTATTCAAAAAATCTCCAAACTCCAACCAGATTCCATTCTTAAGCCTCCCCTATATAGAAATTCTGGAGTTATCATTGATGTCTATTAATATAACTAAGTAAAATATTAAAAAAGATAATTTTTGATTATCTATTTATTCATAAATTTTCTGTTAAAAACTAAATTGCTTTTACCATTTGCATATATAATAAAATTTTCATTTCAATATACTAATAATTTATTCAGAAGTTTAGTAACAAGCAGTGACGGTTCGTGGATCCAAAAAGTGCTGAGAACAGGTTAAAAAAAAATTAGATTAATAATAGGAAATCCAGATTTTAATGTAAGTAATAAAATAACAAACACCTATTTTTGCATAATTTTTTTTATTTGTTTTTACAAATTTATGAATTTAATCAACAAGAGTTTTGAAGAATTCCATGATGACAGACTCAAAATATGTCATTACTATAAGTTTAATATTCGATAAATTAAAATATATATACTGTATATAATAATTATGAATCATTGAATCAGTAAAAATTATAAAACTTATCTTATCTAGGGACCGCTCCAAGTATAATAGAATGTGATAAATATATATATTTTTTCATGGAAAATGATTTTTATTTTTATAACACTAATTTAGAGTATAAAAAAACAAAAAATTTGTTAATTAAGATGATTTTTGTTAGTGAATAATTTGATTTGTTTAATGATATTAATGGTGGGACTCGGACTCTTTGGCTCTTATGACAAGCCGGCCCTGGTAATAAGTTATATTTCCTTGAATAAACAGATAAATGAAAGAAACTCATTAAACTAAGGAAAGGAACTTTATTTGTAAGCATTTCACGATAAGGTATTACCATACTAATATCAATTTACATCTCAGTTTTCACTAGGGATACCCTATAAACGTCGTTTATTGAATAGAGAGATTTTTGTTTCTAGTTAGGAGAACAAATATAATGATATTGTATATAACTCTGATGTTTCATTTTAAGATGTTGATCATAAAAATTTTAGTTCAGCAAACTGTGTAATTACTTAATTAAATTTACAGTTTTATGAATATACTAAGAAAGAATCATAATTTAGCACCGACATTAACTGATATAATTACACGTTTTGCTATTTTTGATAATTTGTGAAAAAAAATTAAAACTTATTATAATATTACGAAAACTTTAATTAAGATGTGCAATATTTACTTTGAGATCACAATAAATTATGATTATAATAATCTTTTCAAGACATGGAAAATTTTACTTAATAATTTATGTCTATTTGATTTATAAAGGCAAACATAATAATATTGACATTTGATCTATCGCGAAACTATTTGTTATAATTTTAATTTTATAAATGATTATGATTTATTTCTGTAGTCAGTTTACTTTCGATTGCTAATAATAAATCGAATTTATCAACAAAATCATCTAATTAATTGTTCATCATGAAATTTGCTTACCCAATAGCAAGAATTTCGTGACTCAATTATCAATGATTATAAATTTCTAATAATTATACAACTATGCTGCGATAAAACTTCCCATTTAAACAGGATAAACGGACAAATTAAATAATTATTTTTATAGATTAAATGCAGTTATGAATATACTATTATAACGAATAATAGACGCTTCCCTGCCAAAATAAATCTATCTACAAGCGACTGATGAATGACAAGATATTCAATTATATAATTGTCCCAAAACAATTACTGCACCCAAATTTTATACTTCTATTTTAATCCTAATTACGAACATTTTCTCGAGGCTAATATAATATTGTTTATCTGTTTTCTATTCTTTTTAATATAACATTATCCATTCACTAACTTTAACTATTGCTAAATCAATAGAAAAATCTACACCTCCCCTAACAATAAGTGAAAAAATATTGATTTGTAGTTATCCATCTAATGGAATAGTGATCATAAACAAACATCCCAATACTAACAGTAACAGTGCTTTTTCACTTATGAATGAAACACATTAAATGTCACGCATTAATAAATAATTTGATGATGTAAAGTCTATTCGATGCCTAGTTTAGTTCTTAAAAGAAGTTTTATTGTTCAATGTCGTGACAGGGATCTTAAAATCGATACACAAAAAAATCGATTAAAATTAATTAAATAACTATTTTATTATATAAAAATTCGAGTTTAAAGTGCAATAACCTATTGTAACCTGTGCAGCTAAGTGCATAAACTTAAGATATATTATTGCAATAATATATATTTGTAATTCTAACTGAAATTATGGTAATGGATGCATAAATATTTCAATGTCACATGTGGACTGCCTATGAGTTTCATTTATGGGTGTGGTCATTTTCGTATCATCATTAGCTAGGTTTTTGTTAGCTGATTATGCCGTTTTAATTTACGGTATCAAAAAATTTTGGATATTATGACAACAGAAAATTCTTTTCGTTTTTTTCAATTTATGTTGATAAAATCATCATTCATATTTATGAGCACTAAACAGCGAAACAATAGAATATGTTCACTTACTTCAATGCTTATTTTTATTAGTGTTAAGGAATTGAATCAACATAAATTTACGTTATTTGTTATGTAAATGAATATTTAGGTGAGAAGATTACCCTAGTTGATTTTATAAAAAATGAGTTATAAATTTGAAACAAAATTTAGACTATTTTCATAACTTCAAAAATATAAAGATGAAAGTTTTATCATAGTGAATTTTTTTTTCTGATAAAATTAGTGCAGTATTAAATGTTTCCTTAATTCATCAGGAAACATCATATAAAATATTATTATATACATTAATAATATATCATTTATTGTAGGAAAATTTATACTGTATAAATATAGGGTAAATCCTGGAGAGATGGCGCAGCTAAGTATATTCACATTCTAGAGTCAAGACGATATTGTGGTAATGATTATGGCATACAGTAACTGCCATTCATTTTTTTGAATAAAGTAGACACTGATGTGCTTCATCTAAGATAATTAAAAATCCAAATTAGAGTAAAACCGGAAGAGATAGCGCACTTATTTTTTGTTTACTGATAAAATTATTAATAATCATAATCAAAAACTTTTATTATTCAAAATAGTTTATATGGAACCATATGCAAAAAGTAATGTCAGAAATTAATTAAGCAAAATGAAAAAAGTTGGAGAAAACCAACGTAGTTGGGTGAGATGGTTTTTTTTCCAACGTTTTAAAAATTGTTTATTTTGTTACATTTTTTCATTTTAATTAACTAAAGGTGCACCATTTCTCACGGATTTACTCTATATATTTAATTTGTTATCACATTATTCAGTTTTGTTTTTCCTAATGTTCACTCAGATTTTATAATGTTGTTATTGCTGCATTCATGAAGAATAAACCAACATCAATACAGGCGAATTTTATAAATAAAACATTGTTCGTAGTTGAAAAACAATTTAATAACAAATAAATCTAACAGAACTAGAAAGTATTGTATAATGATTTAATACAGTACATATTTTTGAAATACTTTACATCTTTATTGAAACATCATTCTTTGATACTAGAAATAAACGCTCTCCATCTTTCTTAATTTTTGGTCTGTTTCTTGAAGGAAGAGATCAATAAATATATTTAAGTAGTGTGAACGCACTTCGCCTTTAAATATTTTATTACTTTTTTCACGTGATGTAAATTGTTTTCGTGCATTTACATAATCATTTTTCTCAGTGTTTTTCGATTTAAAAATTCACTAATCTGAACAAAATATGGAAAAACATCATTCAAAACGACATACGCCCTATAATAAATTTTAATAATTTTTTTATGATGTGTCTCTTATATACTGCAGTAGAAATCTTTAATTTTAGCCAGGTATGTGATCGAGAAAGTGATAAATTAGGAAAATAAATAGAAATTTAACAGAGGCAAAAAAATATAAGTACGAATAATAAGAATTGGCAATAAAAATTGCGAAATAACTGTTACATTATAAGTATGTTTTTTTGATGGAAGTTCGGCTATTTTATAATATTGGACTAACATGCTAAGAAATGTATAGGTTGCTATGCTTAGTATGCTGCTGTTCTAAGAATGCAGATTAATATAACTAATATTATTTCTGACTTTCTATACTTATAACAGGTATTTTTGAATAAGTAACTGTTCTGAATAATACCTGTACCCAATACTATTTTCAGTTGTTTCGACTTGGACTTACTTGTTAGATTTGTTTAAAGAAAACGAAAGTGTTTCAGCATTTTCTGTTGGATCACTGAATTTTTCGTTTATTATAAAATGCAACTGATATTAATGAAAATATTTTATTACAGTTTTAAACAAGTTATTGGGAAAATATCATATTTGATTGCATTGATTTTTATTTTGGTATCCTAAATTATGAGTAACGAATTTTTAATTTTTATTGAAAAATTACATAACTTTTTGTTATAAAATAATTATTTATTTAGAAAAATCTAGGTTTGCAAAGTAGCTGTTGTTGTTTTTTTTTTTCCAATGGCCTCAAGGTCAGTTCGGTTTTCAGATATTTAAAAGTGAAAAATTTAATTTGAAAATTTTAAAAATTTATTCAAAATTAAAAGCAAAAAAAAATAATAATAATAATAATAAAATACTATGACATCCAGATATGATAAAATATTTTAACTGAAATCATTTCTATGATAATATTTTTAAAATGCCAAGCAATTTAAAGAATAATTGGAAAGGCAAGATGTTAAAGTTTCTATAATAATTTGATGAAGCTGAAAATATTCTTTCAGGTTCAATAGATGGTTTAATTGTGCAAAGTGTTTTTAAAAGTTTTTATAAATTTTCAGTTCTTTTTTTCGCCTGAAATTTTTAAAAATGAGAAATTCGTCTTTTAAATTTGAGAATTTTTATCGATGTTACAAATCAGATAACGAAATATTGCTTTTTTCGAACGTGAAAAAAATATGTAATATTTATAATTAAAAGTAATAAATATGAGAATAAGGTGTTCTTATGAAATACAGGGATGAGTTCGGAAAACGCTCCGAGAAGTCTCCCCTAGAAGCTAAATAATGACGTCATGAACCGCGAAGATTGTTGCCATGTGATGTCATTCTTTCGGTAAGTTCACAAAATGCTCCGAGAAGTCTCCGCTGAAGAAACTAAAGAATGACGTCATATGGCCAGACAACGTGATTTGTTGAACGACTGGATCCAGGCGTTCAACAAATCACGTTATTTCGCGATCTTTACGGGTCGTGACATCATTCTTTAGATTCTCCAGCGGAGACTTCTCGGAGCATTTTCCGAACTCACCCTTTAGCTTCTCCAGTGAAGACTTCTCGGAGAATTTTCCGAACTCAACCCAGGTTCTTATGAATTTTAATCAATTTTGAATGTTGCAGTTTCATATACGCGGATTATGGGATATTTAAATTTAGTGCGATTTTTCAAATATTTCAAAATAGAAAAGTGTCGTTTGTATACAGAAGTTTTCAAATACTTTTATGGGGCTAGATTTCTTAGCAAAAATAAAATTAAGAGTTTCTAATACAAATAATCCGAATAGGCACACACTACTTGTGTAGAGTTCTATATACATAGGAGTAATTTTAATTATATCGATTAAAATTAAATTTAAGAACTACTCGCAATAAAAACAAGTCTATATTGTTCTGCATTTGATTTAAAATACTAAATGAATTAAATAAATAAAATTCTTCATAAATTCGAGATTGTTAAACGCGTTTCAGTTAGTATAGTCAGAATTATCAAACAACCAGTCGACTGGCAAATTTAAATTTGGACAAATCAACGAATTTACATTAATTGGTGCATGTTTAAATAGGATATTGGTTTATTCCGAGTTTAACGACGAGTTTAATTGACGCGTGATTTAATCGTATTATTCACTGGTTAGTTAAAGAATTTAAATTCTTCATTTAATTTAGCAGGCCTATTAAAATATAATGCATACATGCAAACTCTGACAATATTTTTCAAAAATACAAAACTTCTATTAAATAAACAGTTGTTTTTAATATCTCTGTATGTTTATTCATTAAACTGCTTTAAAATTAAATTGGACATCTTTAAAAAATAAATTTTGTTTATAGGCTATAACAAGACTGTAATCACATGTTATTAATTTACGTCGACATCGGTAAACATTTGAAGCTCTCTTCTTTAATAGTTTATTATATCAAATTTGACAATAAGTTTGTTTTATTAATTTAATCAATATTATATCCAATTAAAAAATGTTTTGATTAGTTTATCGAAACGTCCAATTAATTAAATTTAAAAAATAAATAAATTCAAATAGACCTGTTTTTATTTTGATGGACGTTTGAACTATGCAAAATTACATATGAAGGCTATAATAAATTAATTTAATTAACTTCGAATACTTAAATATTGATAGTGTTAATTAAGCAATAGTTCAATTTCTGTCAATTGTTTTAATTATTTATTTATAGGGAAAAATTAAAGTAAGAATTTATAATGTGCGAACTGCTATTTAGTAAATTAATTTGGATGAAATACTTCTTTTTATTCGCGATTCGGTCGGATATTTTTTTTTTAATAAATTTATGCTGACGCGCAAAAACAGTTGAAACTTTTTGAATTTATTTCGTGTAGATTTATTTATCTAGATTACAATGCAACTTAATATAAAAAAAAATTAAAATTATTTTATTTTCAAAAGTGAGTTAAATTATCCTTAAACGAGTTTCGCTCTAAAATTCCTAAATTACTTTTCGTTCCTAAATTAGTTTTGTTAATTGTTGTCCGGCCGTAACGTTACAGCGATTAAACTTAACATCAGATCAAAAGTTGATTTTATAGGTTCACATTAAATTCTTTGAGTCATTTTATTTTAAATTATTTTAAAGAAATACTATATAGCATTTAAGTTTCATATAAATCTCAATGCTTCATATTCATTGTTTTCTGTTTGAAGATATTTTGTATATATTTCTGATTGCCAATAATTTATTTTTAATCCGGAAAAGATTTGAAATATTCAAAAAAATTAAGAATTACGAGAATGACTATTGACTTTCATTTGTGATATTTATATAGAAAGTTATGTGTATAAAAGTATAAATTTTAAAAAATACAGGACCACGCTGAGTTCTACTAATAAAAAATAATAATAAAGTATAAACAGATAGTTAGTTTCAACTATATCGTGTTTCGTCATCCTCTTATAAAGATCGCAGAAAGTGACCGAATTCAATATCTTCTGAAATTAGTTATCAATGAAAAGATATTTCTAAACCCCTTTGAAAAACAGTTTTTTTTTTCCATTTTAATGTAAATTCATTCAGTAGTCTATAAAAATATAATACAATGGACTCGCGTTTTTACAAACCTCTAATTTACGAACTATTTTAGTTGGTCCCAAAAAGTCCTAATGTTAATTAATGCCATTCCCATTTACGAACATTCGATTTTACGAACATTTTTGGGGTTCCGTACGAGTTCGTAAAATCGAGAGTCCACTATATCATGAATGATGTTGACTACGTTATTATTGATTAAAAAGATAATATAATCATATTTTTAATCAGTAATAATGAAGTGATCATTGATGTAACAAATTGATAACAGCACAATTTGCAAAATAATTTGTATTAATGCATTTGTGAATAATTTAATAATATAGAAAGATAATATATTTTATATTATTACACATAATACTATTCTTGTTTATAGATAGTATTTATTTTTAAAAAAATAAAAAAGAAATAAACCATAAATTGAAAAATTTTAAGAATGATAAGTGAATACCAAAGAAGTTACAGAAAACGAAAAATAGTATTAAACAAAAAGACGTATTGAAAATAGAATCATCAGATAAAAAAACATAGACGAAAATTCCCTCGTGTTCAAAATATAATTCGGGAAGAAGCTGAATGCAATACACTGCTTGTGAGTTAACCTTATGTATGTATTACTTATGCAGAAGGAAATATCAATAAAAAATTATGAATATAGCTTGTAATGCGTATATTGAGATGTATTGGTTTTCGAAATGAAAGAAAACGATCTATTCATATTTGTGACAATAATCGTAAATGCCTTTAATTTTCTTCCTATTTTATTCAGAATAGAATCCTTTAATGATGATGATCATTTTTAATAGGAAAAAATTAAAATGCTGAATATTGTTAATGTAATAACATATTAAAAGAAATCAGGACTGATAAATTAAACAGGCACAAACTATCTATGAACTCATGAATTTAATTCATTCTTAAAATCAGTAAAACAGACTCCCAAAATTTTATTAAATTTTTCAGGGAAACCCCTTGCATGTACGAAAATTAATTGACAATTGCGTTTCGTATTTCAAATAATTGTTGAAAAATTAAAAACTCGAATCCCTTATACTGAATAATTATAAAAATCGATATCACATATATCCAAAGAAACACATTTCAAATTCATTCGATTTTCTGATAACAAAAGATGTTATTTGATTGTTATTTATTATTTACCTGAGATATGAATGAAAAAGTATGATATTGATAGGGACTTGTCTTTGTAAAGGAATAGACTGAATTATATTATTTCAGATAGAACAAAAATCCTTTCAAGTCGAAATTTTTCAATAAATTTAAAATTAATGCGAGCAGAAAGACTTTTTTAAGTATATAAATTATTTTAAAATTAAATATAACATTATTAATTCAAAAGTTGCCAATATAAGAGATAATGTAAATCAATTAAAATTATTTCAATAGACTACTCATAAGAGACCGAAGTGTTTCTTCATTACTTTCACAAAAAATAGTATAAATTACTATAATTCCAAATATGCAATAGCTTAGAAAGATTTTTATTTTTTTATTTTTAAATAACATATATTGAAAATCAACTAGAAAAGATTCTCAGTAAATTCTAGAAACAATATATTTAAACAATAAATTTTAAGCATTAACTGTAATTAATTTCATTTAAAAGGAATTATTTTATAGCAACAATAGTCATCCCCTAGAGAAGTCAAAAAGCACTTTTATATGACTGTAATTACAGAAATTGTTTTATATTTAGTTAATTGAAAAGCGGTATAATTAAAGTTAAATTTAAATATTAAATCCTTAACATTGAAAATCGTAATATTCTAGATTACAAAGTTTTAGTTCAGTGGAAGCAAGAATCTTTAAAAAATTCAGTTAATCGAGAAACTGAGGAATCAAGTGATTCCTCAGTTGTGACAACCGAGGAATTACCAGCGAGGTTCAAGCATTTCTTTATAGGAGTGTCTTAGGATTGACATTGCTTAAAAAATGACTATAGGGACTTGTCTTGAATAGCATTTGTATTATCAACGATATTGTTCTTACTTAGATTATTACCCTCACCATCATTTTAATTTTTATTTAAATGATTTTTAAGAGATTGATGAATATAATGGGAAAATTGAAGCCTCTCAAGATCTTAACTCCGCACTGGATATTATATTAATAAAACTACCAAATAATGATTTAAATCAGTCTGAATTTTTTTTCTTTATTCACAATAAAAAAGAAAAAATAATTTTTTTTTATTGTGAGTAATATGAGAATAATATTGTTTAAGAATTGTGAGCAATTAGTATTTTCTTTACATTCTTTGATGAATTATAAATTTGAAATGCATAATTTATTTTACGATAGTTCAAAATTAAAAACAAAGAAAGATTTAAATTTTAATTGTATAAATTACTGTATCTTTAAAATTTTCATTTCGTAATAAATTTTCTAAAACTAATCTTCTAATTTATTATTAATTAAGCTTATACAACCTAAGAATAGTTTGTAAAGAAAAATTTCACTAAAACAAATCAATTTTCTTGCATATCAGATTTTTTACATATAGTGTAATTAATGTTGAAAATTGCTAAAAGATATTTATTTACGAAACATTTCTATCATTGTATTTTCCAGAATGATAAAGTTGCACATCTGCTTGTTGCTCATGGTGTCAGTTTGGAGCGTGGAAAATTTCAAAATGTCAACTCCTCAACTAAATAATCTTCGGAATAAGTCGAGGTATCAAATTGCCATAGATATAATTCGATTATTACAAGATGCTCTTCAAAAACCGCAAAACTGGAAAAGAAAATGGCCTGAAATAGATGCACGTGGATTCAGCGAGGATATTTTTCGTGAAGAATTTGGGGAATGGCATCCTATGAAGAAGTCATCTACATCGGTAGTGGAATAATGAAGAGAAAAAAATCTGTATCATGTGGTCTAATAATAGCATATTAAGATCATTTAATGATTTTAATTTAGCAAACAGTATCTCTATAGTAGTTAATAATTACAATAATACAGTATAATAATGATAATAAGTCAAAATAATTAAAATGTTTCTTATTTTCTATGTACATATTTCAATTTTATAATAAAATATTTAAAATCCATTTATTATTTTATTTTTATTTAATTATTTTTATGTAATCGATATATTATTTTGCATATTTGAAAATTATTTTGCGTGTGTAAATCATAGTTGGACAATTTATACTGTATATACTTGTATACAAGTAAAATAAAGATTTTTCCCCTTTCAAATGCATGCAATCCGAGGATTAGTTACTGTAGTCTACACATAATAAATCTTTATATAAAATTAATTTTAAATGATTCTAGAATGGATGACGGGATTAGTTTATTTAATAAGTAATTCCTATTGATTATATATATTCACTCAATATAAATGTAAGTTTATTTAACAAACCATCTTAAATTCGAATTTTTCTTAGTATATAAAATTTTATTATTAAATAATTCTAATTAATAAAGGTAAACTAACAAGTAAGTATCGGTCACCATGTAGGATGCTTATCTTTAAAATGAATTTTTTTTTCACTCAAGAAATCTGCTCTGACTGGAAAGTATTATTCAGGAATGAAATCATCATTATTAAATTAAAAAGAAGCAATATAGTTCTTTAATACAAATTATAAAGTTGAACTGAAGGATCAGTGTGTTTCGTGATATTGTACTTACAAGTTAGATCGACATCTGCAGCTTTTGATAGTCTTGCATATTTCAATTTTATCGTGTAAATTGAAAATAATATATATATATATATATCGCTCCAAATATATGCAACGTTTTACAAGAGACAATCAAAGAAAGCCGAAAGCAAGTCTACATTATTATATTTGACAACAAATTTGTCATTTCCTTTCCTTTCAGTGAAAAATCATATAAAACATTTTATCGTTTTCTTAATATCTCATTTCAGACGTTAATTATTATAATTAAGAATTTAATTGTTATTAATTAATATGTCTAACGCTATCGATAATTTTTATTAATATCATCAGTTACTTTTTATCTTTTGTATCTTATTTCATATAAACTTTCCATCTTCAAAAATTAAAAATCGATATAATACATACAGTAATAATAATAATAATTTTAAGCTAATAATTGCAAATATCTATTTCTTAAAGTTTTTTTCCCAACTTGAAAATTATTGTCTTGTATAACTTCTTATATAAGATACTAATTTTTAATTTAGAGCATCAACAATATTAAACATAAACTAAAACATCCAATTTAAAACATCCTGTTTCACGATAAAACTCATTATTTTATCAAATACAGTATTCTATGTTAAAGTGAACTACTCATTTCAGAAATGAATAATGATTCTAATCATTCAGATTGAACTGCAATGAAATGTAATACTGTACAATTAAAAAAAAAAGTAACCGATACAATATATATTTATAAAATGTATAAAGTTTATTAATTATAGGCTACTGGATTATAAAATTCACTTGATAAGATGCGATGATTTGTAAAAACTTTTTTCAATATGCCTATAATTGAAGTATTGATGCATATACTGTAAGATTACAATATTTCATTTTAGAAAACTATTACAAGAAATTTTATTTGGTACACTGTATTGAAGAATGACTTTTCCATATCAAACATTCGAGCATTCGTCTTAAAACTGAATCTGTAAAATTTTAAATATTATTAATATTTTGAATTTAAATATTTTTCTGTTATAATAGAAAGACGATTACAGTAGTGTATATAAAGATTATATATATATATCTATATTTCCAGAATTAATAAAATAAAATACATTGATTTCATGGAAATATTTCTAGATTATGGTCAGCCACAAACATTGTAAATATAAGATATTAGAACAACAATATTGATTGATTCACATGATAAAGAATTATAACCTATATGTAGCAAAAATTTAATAGTAAATTTGAATATCTGTTACAAGAGAAAAATAATAAGATAAGAAATGGTATATAAATTAAAAAAAATCTATAAAAAAAATTAATTTAAAAATGGTAGAATTTGAAAACTAATCATATTAAATTTATCATTATTTAATCTTATCATTTATCTTATATTGTGTATAATGCCTGTATTTCAAATTTTATAATAGATTTTGAAGCAATGAACCGAAAAGAATATTATTTTCTAGATAAGGTTTATCAGCATTATGAGGCTATTAAATAACATTATACTCATGCATTTGACGTAAACAAAAATGATAATATCTGACATTTCTTATTATTTGATCTATTAGTATCATTAACTTCTTCAGATATAAACGAAATTATCATTTTAAAAATCGTTCGCAAATTTCATTTATCCATTTAGTTTTTCAATTATTTGTGAATTATTTTCTATAAGCATTTAATTAGCTTAGAGTGAGTAGCTAAAAAAATCTAAACGTGAAACGAGAGTTCATTTTGAAATTTTAAAACTCGCAATATATTTATAAAAAAAATTTACGGATTAAAGTATAAAACCATCGCATTTAAAAATAACTTTTTTGTATTTCAAAAAAATTATACTGTATAATTTTAGTGAAATTAATTACGATTTCAACGTTGACATTGAAATGTAATGAGGAAAAGTAATCTACAAAAATACAGCATAACAAACTTTGTTTCAACTGAAACATTCGATATAAAGAACAAACATTTTAATTGTTTTTCTGGTCATAAAAAATCCGAATCAAAAAAATTAAGGAGCAAAGTTTATTAAATTTTCATTTTATAAGTTATATATTTTCGATTGTTTGTATCGATCGAGTGATCTTTTCAATTTAAACGATAAAAACTATAAGACTCATACATAGCATAGTTCTTCAGAAAGCCAAAAGCTAAATAACTGGATTATTAAATATTGGCTTAAAAAATAAATTCTAGTTCATCACAGTAATATAATAATATAAGCAATTCGCAATGGCAGTTCGAAAAGTACTAATCACTTACTCAAACGTAGGCCTGTCATTTATTTTGGAATGGTTAAAGTTAATGGATTAAAATATGTCAACAAAAGCATCCTCAATGAAATAAATTTATACATTAAATTATATAATAGTAATAAGTATATTTTGTTTTAAAAGTTTAGAAATAATGCAGGAAAGACCCTTGTTTTAATGCTTATCTGTTGTCAATGGTAAAAATTAAAAATCTTAATAAATGTACAAAGTAACACACTTCATTATTTTCTCATCTTTGTCCCGGAAGATTGAATGCTCGTCATTTTTAAATAGATAAATCTACATGGTTAATTAATGTTACTTTAAATTCGACTTTAATGACCTGACCACTCTTAAATTTTATAAAAATCAATTAAGTAGATTATTAGGAAAAATCTATGAAGTTTGAACGTTTGCCATTTTTAAATAGTTGCAGCTAAGGAGTTTATTGATGTATAACTGAGATTCTATTCAATGGCATGATCGTCATGTTAAATTTCATAAAAATCAAATGAATAGCTTAAGTTATATTAAGAAAGTATTTTAAACGGTTACAGCCAGAATTAATCGATACAGATTCGAATCTGTATCGATTGGTGATCTTTAAAAGTAGAACATCATCATCAAATTTTATGAAAATATACAAGTTAATTCAAAAGTTATTAGTGGGGGAAACACAGAATAGGCATCTTGACAACAACAGGACGGTCTCATAAGACATTTTTTCCTTCGGAAAGTAGCTAAAGAAAAGAACTTTGCAGAACTAAAAAAATTTTAATAGAGCGCTTTCAGAAGAATTCTATCATTGATATAAAAGAAATTAAACATACAGATATTAAACTTTGTCAGATAAATTGATTATTTGTAATATTGATTGTTTGTAATACCAAACAAAATTACAGTCCAGAAAATTTGTAATTTATCTGGCAAACAGTTCAGAAATATTTGAATTAAAAATAAATAATATAAATGGAATGCATTATAATAATACTGTACAATATTAGAATAGTGTATGACAGTACACAATGGCGGATCGGAAAAAATAAATAAATAAATAAGGCGGAGGCACACCATATTACAAATAATTACTGAATTGTAAAATTACTATATTTAAGTTATTGTATTGCTAATAATTTAAAGTATTGATGTTTAATCTCCGAAAAACGACAGAGGGCATCTGTTTATGTGCTTTCATTTGATTCTGAGTATGATAGCATATTTTAAAGTATTGATGTCCGCAGCTTTGTACCCGCGAATAGGGAAGAGAATATGCATCTCCATAATTAAGAGCGTTTACGTGCAATTTCCTTTGAAAAATATGCCAAAATATCACCTTCACTCTGAAGGATTTAAATGAAGGAATCTTTATTCTACCTCAAGATACTCCACCACCTGAGGTAATCTCGACTCTGGGTAGCCTAAGTTAGTTGAGAAAAATCTTCATACAAAGTTTGGTCCCGAGGGATCAGACGATGCAAGAACCTTTGCGGAACAGACAAGCAAACTTATATATTATATATAGATATAGATCACAAAAACTATTTAAAATATTTCTATTGGGTAATGTTAGTTCGCAAAATTTCAAAAGAAATTTCACTTTAAGCCATAAAATCTTGTCAAGATCCTACCCATATTTGTGGTTTTTTTTGATAACTCAGAAACCCCAAAATGGTATGCAGAAATAATTACAAATATAACTGAGATTAGAATTTCTTAAAACGTTTAGCATTCATTTCTTGCTAACAAATATGAACAGGCAAGGAACATCAGACAAAGAATTTATATCTATCAGATATACAGTCAAACCCCAAATAAGACGCCCCTCGTTAAGCCGCCACCCTCTGACCACCAAGAAATTTGCAAGAACGGATCTTTCCCATGTTAATGGAATAGGCAAACCCCGATAAGACGTCATTCCCCAGTAGAAACGTCTAAACAAATTTTCTTTTGGTATTGTATTTGTCCTCGTTAATTGCCAGGGGCATGTAAGGTGACCTTACATTCCGGTTCATCAGTACTATATATACAGTATTAAAAGCTCTCTGGATTCATTTGTACCTAGCAGGTAGGAGAGATGCAGTTAACAGTTAATCATGTCTCTTTAAGCCTAGTTCATACCTAAGTTGTAGAAAATTTAAGATCGTAAGAACTAGATCGTTTCCATCGTTTATTGATTACCGAGTAAATAATAATACTGTACAGTAAGCTTGTACATTGTGTTTTACAGAGAACTCAAAGTAGACGATCAAGGGGTCTATGCTGCTCTTAACAAAAATTCTCTCTCTACAGAGACTATTTGACGTCACTACGCAAATGTCGCTTCTGATTGGTTGTTCCGCTAGAGAGACAATTTTCTCGTTCTAAGTCGATGTTGCAGTACTTTTAAAGAGACAATTTAGTCAGAGACAATTTTTTGTCCCTTAAAAATTGTCTCTCTGCAGAGTGATAGCCTTACCTATCTCTCAGAAGAGACAATTGACATTTAGATGTTTTGAAATAAGAAATAATACGTAATTTCAATCGGAATAGAATATTTAAAGACCATTAAAAAATTGGAGTGCTTTGGGTGATCTATTTTTTTAAAAAAATTTAAAATTTAAAAAAATGAAATTGTAGCATTGTAAGGTATTAACGTCAAATTTACACATATTGGATAAAAGACTCTTTTTTTCAATTAAAATACATCGGCGTTGTAGTTTTTCTCAGATAGAGGATTTCAACAAAATATTGAGGATATAATTTCGATCGATAGACAATTAGATATTAACATGTTTTTGTTTAAGCTATTATTCATCGTTTAAGACATTACTGCATATTTCCATTTTATAAACACCTTTGAACAATAAACGAAAATTCAAACGGAATTCTATACATTAAATATATAATATTTATTTATCATCATATTTTTTCAATTTAATATCAGTATTTAAAATTTGTTAACAATTGTGTTATTGATGATTTAAAATATTTTATGTTTAAGTAAAATTTTACTTGACTGCTGCCATTTATCACTATAAATTAACATTGCGTTCACAATGAATACAAAAACTTATACGCTGAAATTTTAATGTTTTTGTTAATATTCGTAATTATAAATAACAATTAACAAAATCAATTAAAGATATAAAAAGTAACACACACAATCTAAACGACTGAGTGAATGACAGCTTTCAAAGTAAAATCTTACCCTTTGTTGTGCATTTACTAACAATCAGTCATTCCACAATGACTGCTCCGATACATTCGCTATCATATTCTTCAAAATAGAATAGCTTATTTCTCCAATTCACTCATCAAAGCTTATATTTGTTGTGTTGTGTAAATATATAAATAATCACGTCTGTTTACCGCCATTTTCTTCGAATACTGAGTTTGCGCAATGCCGGTGAAATGCGATGTAACGAGTAGTTTCATTGGTTGGAATGAGATTGACGTTATGTATATGCGTATTCTAAGCATCATGGGAAAATGATGACGTTTCCTGAGAGAGAATGACTGGAACATCGCTTAAAACATAATAATCTCTCTACTGTCTCTGTAGAAAGATTGTCTTTCCACAGAGACGATTTTTCGTCTCTGCAGAGAGACTGAGACGAGCATAGACCCCCAGAACAACA
The DNA here is from genome assembly GCA_000484575.1 of Olivierus martensii. Taxonomy (NCBI): domain Eukaryota; kingdom Metazoa; phylum Arthropoda; class Arachnida; order Scorpiones; family Buthidae; genus Olivierus; species Olivierus martensii. Next base: position 19,318 of record AYEL01069420.1, read on the forward strand.
GATGGACATGTTTCCTATATAGTACTATATACATATAGTGCGTATATTATACTGTAAAGTATACAGTTGTTTAGAAATGTTAAGTTTGGATGATAAATATAAATGTACTGTATTTATTAAATTTAATAAATTCGGAGTTCATTTTCAATAAACCACCAACCCCGATTAGTTGCCAAAATTGTCCCCAAACAGATGGTGCATCTTATCGGGATTTGACTGTATTTTAATATCTATTGAAAACTATCTGAAATTCTCACAACCAGCGGCGGCTCGCCCATAAGGGCTGCAGTGCTGCAGCCCTC
>AYEL01069424.1:0-74323 GCA_000484575.1 Olivierus martensii
AATGAACAAAACAAATGGTATGACATTTCGTGCACCACCCTGTATATAATTGCATTAAAAAAGTATAAAAATAAATCAGTTCAAATTTTAATTAAAAAAAATTAATAACTAAAGGTAAATTTTCTGCTTTGGCTTTAATAAATATATCTATAATACCGTAATAATTAATCGAGCCCATTATATCTGATTCAATGATGATAAGGACAGGTCATTTGTTTCATTTTAGTGTAACTTGCTTCTTAAATAATTTTTTATTTGTTTCAACAATGAAAATAAGTTTTCAGCTCTTGCATTTGAAATAGGCATCATCAAAAATATATTAAAAATTGTTTCTACATTTGGAAAATAGATCTTACCTGTTTATAAATTTGTATACATATTTTAATTGAAGAATTTTCTTCCTTTTATCATTATTAAAAATAATTTAACTTTACCAATAAATTATTTTGAGTCAATATCAGTCCCATAAGCATACATACTGGATAGATTGCTCAATGTTAGAAAAATGAAGCTGTCTACCATGTTGGTAATGAGCTATTTTTGCAATGATATAACAAATTGATTTTGTTTAGGTGGTCAGGTGTATCCCATTTATGTTAATGTGGTGACCAGATCCTAATAATTAATAAAAAGGGTGTAGTGTCCCAATATCAAGTACAATAACACCCCGACTTATGCGAACTCGGAGTTACACAGTTCTTAATTTTTTCATTTGGCAAAACTGCGGCACACTATCTTACTGTGATATGCATTTGACACATTTCGCACGAACTCTATGTTTATAATTCTACGATTGACAAAAGTTAAGATTGTTTTGTTATACGCTTTCTAAACTCTTAAAAAAAACTATTTCATCCAAACAAAATAAATTTGATTCTCCTGCACCTAGTAAGAAAAGGAAAATGATATCTTTGGAATGTAAACTTAACATTATCAAGGATTTTGATAACAGAATAAAAATTTGTGAATTGGCAAAGAAGTTTGAGTTACCGGAATCCACAGTAAGAACAATCATAAAAGCTAATGAAAGAATTCTCGATACTGGAAAAAATGCTCAATCCTTGAACTTAAGCATAATTTGTAAACATCATGGTATTATTGCCAAGATGGAAACAATGCTGAAATTATGGTCTGATAATTAAGTAAAAGTAAATAATTTTTTATGTAACTCATTTATTTTTTTAATGATTTTTAAAACTTCAATATACTATATAAATTAGTTTATTTTTAATAAAGTTTCTACTTTTTCTTAGAAAATTGTAATTCATGAAATGAACAACAGTTTTGTCTATATTTATATTTCACGAATTACAATTTTCTAAGAAAAAGCAGAAACTTTATTAAAAATAAGCTAATTTATATAGTATATTCAAGTTTCTAATTATTACTTAACTCTTTGCTTTCATATATTGAAACTTATCTAATAAACTGATCATCTACATTTGTTACATACATTGACATTATATTAAGAATTATTTTATACAGTATATAACAAACTCAGCACTAATACGCAGTAGAGAAAAAACATTTATTTCACAAAAACATCGCAAACGTTTCGGCTTTATGCCATTTTCAAGCGACCTTGAAAATGGAGTAAAGCCGAAACGTTTGCGACGTTTTGTGAAATAAATGTTTTTTCTCTACTGCGTATTAGTGCTGAGTTTGTTATATACTGTATAAAATAATTCTTAATATAATGTCAATGTATGTAACAAATGTGGATGATCAGTTTATTAGATAAGTTTCAATATATGAAAGCAAAGAGTTAAGTAATAATTAGAAACTTGAATATACTATATAAATTAGCTTATTTTTAATAAAGTTTCTGCTTTCTCTTAGAAAATTGTAATTCGTGAAATATAAATATAGACAAAACTGTTGTTCATTTCATGAATTACAATTTTCTAAGAAAAAGTAGAAACTTTATTAAAAATAAGCTAATTTATATAGTATATTGAAGTTTTTAATTATTACTTAACTCTTTGCTTTCATATATTGAAACTTATCTAATAAGCTGATCTTCCACATTTGTTACATACATTGACATTAGATTCCATCATTTTATTACACTGCTTTTACTTAATCTATAATTACCTTTCAGCTCGTTAAGCAGGGTAAATTATCTCTTCTATTTCTTTTATAACTTTCGATTTATTAAGAATATAGTATTTTCGGCTTACTCAAGCCCTCTTCAGGTATTCTGGATTATCCAATGGAATATTAATAAGATTAACTCTTTTTATTTTCGCCTCGGTTATATTCTAAATTCGATTGTTCTTTTCAGCGAATATAACCGAGGCAAAAATAAAAAGAGTTAATCTTATTAATATTCCATTGGATAATCCAGAATACTGAAGAGGGCTTGAGTAAGCCGAAAGTACTATATTCTTAATAAATCGAAAGTTATAAAAGAAATAGAAGAGATAATTTACACTGCTTAACGAGCTGAAAGGTAATTATACATTGACATTATATTAAGAATTATTTTATACATCACTATTTCTAAATTAGAAACATTTTCTATCTAATGATGTTCTAATTCATTGACATACTCTTATAAATTATTTCTTCTCATTTTAAACAACATTCAGAAAAACTTAAAAAATTTTGTTATTAATATATTATTTTATACATCACTATTTATAAATTAGAAACCTTTTCTATCTAATGATGTTCTAATTCGTTGACATACTCTTATAAATTGTTTCTTCTCATTTTAAACAACATTCAGAAAAACTTAAAAAATTTTGTTATTAATATATTAATTTATAATCAAAAATAATCTTAAATTTGTTAAAATTGAAGTTTCATTTGAAATATTTACATTTTCTTCACCAAATTGTAGATTGTATTAATATGTATAAAGAACTGCAATTTTATTAAATATATATTATAAAATTTTTCTTCTAAACTAATGCTTTTATTAGTCCTTGTTTTCCCAATTAAACCAAATTTATATGCTTTTAAATGCAAAGTTGTACCCCGACTTATGCGAATTCGACTTACATGATTTTCCACGGAACCACTTATCGCATAATTTTGGGGTATTACTGTATTATATCATACGATCCCACCATTTCAGTGGCTTCATTTTTGCTGCCAACTGTCCATTAGCGCAATCAATCCAGTATGTAGGCTCTTTGCCCTATATACATCGATGTCTATAAGTTTGTAAAATTTTGTCAATAATAGTCTTATACTTGCCTTGATTTGATATTTTTTTGAAGAAGAATATAAACATATCTAATATGTCTAAATAGCTTTTTGCTCTTTTGTTAATTTCCAAAATTAGCTTTTTGCAAATGACATTAAAACTATTAACAATGAAATTTTCTTATAATCTTATTATTGATATCAATTATAGCAGATTTATTATTGATATTATTGTATTATAACAGATTGTATTACAATCTGTTATAATACAGAATAACCTTCTAAAAATCTGTTTGGAAGCCATCTAATGGTATGAAAATTCACTCAAATCAACACTAATCAGGGGATTAACCATTTCAAATTACGTAAACCAACACAGCCAAACTTCCCCTGGTGAACAAAGTCTTTTACTTGACTAACCTAACAGTGAAATATAAAATTTTCTGTTATTTTAAAGACTATTTTGGACTTACAAAATAATAAAATCTCTCTATTTTGAGGTCATAATTGATTATTTACTTATTATTTTTAGTTTGGTTACAAATCAAAATTTTCAGAAATTAAATATAAAAAAAGAACAATGCTTAGTATTATATTCTTAATAAAAATCCAAAATAATCTTTAAAATAACAGAAAATTTTATATTTCACTGTTAGGTCAGTCAAGTAAAGACTTTGTTCACCAGGGGAAGTTTGGTTGTGTTGGTTTACATAATTTGGTATGAAAATTGTCCCAAAAGTCTTATGGATTATGACAATAAGAGTCACACCAAAAATAATTAGAAAAAGATGTAATACAACTAATAAAATTCTAATCATTGTAAAATGCACATAACTACAGTAAGATTCCGATTAACGCTGCTCCATTTAACACTGCTTCAATATAACGCAGATTTTTTTAATTCTACACTTTTTATTGATTCACTTTGGTGCAGTTTTTCAAACCATTATACTTACATAAATCCGAAATCACACTAATTTGTTACTTTGACACTCCTATGCCATCTCACAATGCATTTGTATCAGTTCAATGCAGTACATATGAAAGTCTGTTGCAGTCACAGTTCACATTTATGATCATTCATCAACATTATTTTACAGTTAAAGTTTCTTGGAATGTATCCCCCGTGTTAAACGGGATCTTACTGTAGTTGTAAATATGCAAGAAAATATATCGTAGAACTATGTCTCCACTAACCAGCCAAAGTGCAGTTCGGCTATAACTGTATATTGAAGTTAACACATTTGAAATCGTATAAATATATCGACGGTTTCAAATGTGTATTAACTTTGATTGGTTATGGTATTGGTTATGCAATATAATCTCATAATAGAAAACTATGGAATAGTGATAAGCTAAAAAAATTCTACAATTCTATTTCTATTGCTATTCTTCTATGGTTGTGAAATGTGCAGATATAGGTAACAAAATAGCTATTACTCTAATAGTTTTTTCACTCAATGGTGGTTTCACATATATGAATTTTATGCAATACAGTAGTTCCTGTTTGTTCTTTCCTTAGTTTTATTTTCTATGTATTTCAAAAGGAGGTGGGAGGCCTCACAAATTTTTCTGTGGTTTGTAGTTTTTTATATTATGAATTTAATATTTAAGAATAAGTATTTAATTTTGCAACTAGGCTGTTTTCTATATTGTTGTTTGTGAAGAATAAAGTTTTAAAATGTGGCCCCTAGAAAGTGAGGCCCCAATTTGCACATAATCTGCCTTATGGTAAATGCGGTCCTGCTGTAACCACTAAGTTATGCTCAACAACATTATCATTTTAAACAATACAAGTGATATATTACTTGCTTCAAATTCCTTCTAATTATATTATTTGCATACATTGACATAATGTGAGTAACTGACTTTTTATTCATAGCAATTAATAAGTATAGTGCTTATCTAAAATAAATTTGAGTTTAAATTTTAAATTTCCCTAAATTTTGGAAGTATGTGAAATAATAACTAGAATCTAAAAATAATAAATAGGTTAAATACTACATTTACAATGATTGTAAATGCGATATTTATTACAATTTTTCATTTCTTTGAAATATCTTTTGACCTAGAATCTACGACATTATTAAGTTATTTAGAAACATAATAGATAAAAGTGACAACTAGGTCCTTAATTAAATACAACAAAATCTAAACTAGCTTTTAGGACCTTAAACAAAATTAATTAAAGTGCAGGAGCGCTTTCGGGCTGGACTGCCCCTCATCAGCTGCACAGAGAAGGTGAGCGTTAGAAGGAGAACCTGACCAAAGATGGGACATCTGTGAAAACAAGAGTAAATCGTAATTCTATACCCAGTGTGTGGAAATACCTGATTAATCAACAGAACTGTAGAATTTAAGGTTTTTACTATAGCTCTACATTGCTAAACTGTTTAAATATCAACGTAGTAGTATTTAATTTTTTACTTTATTTTATTTTAATGTGCAAATGCAAACTTTTGTATCTGGTATCCCCCTATCCCACCCCCCATGTGCCTAACATCTTATTCCATCTACACCACCTGTTTGTTCTATTCTGACCGTTCCCCCTGACACCAGGGTTTAAATTACGATTTACTCTTGTTTCCACAGATGTCCCATCTTCGGTCAGGTTCTTCTAACGCTCACTTTCTCTGTGCAGCTGATTAGGGGCAGTCCAGCCCGAAAGCGCTCCTGCACTTTAATTTTATTTAAGGTCCTATAAGCTAGTACAGATTTTGTGGTAAACATAATATATAAAACAGATAGTTTATTGCTTATCAATTCTTTATGGCATAATTTTCCAGTTTTTTTTCTATTTTTGAAAAATTATGCAAATTTTAATACTGTATATATAATCTTCTATTATGTCAGTATTTAAACTAATATATTATATAACCAGTTATATTGAAACCATATATTTAAATTATGTTTCTTTTTTAAAGTATAAGGGTTCCCAACTTACAACAGTTTGACTTATGATAATCTGTACTTACAATAGTGATTATCTATGATGAAAAGCTATATTTGCAATAGCTGCCATAAATGATTTTGTAATAATGGTGGTCAATGGCTGAGTTGTTGCTAGGATGACGTGATCATCCTGCTAAATTTTATAAAAATCCAATGAATTAATTCAGAAAATATTAAGAATGTTTAAAAATATTTCTAAAAGTTCAAAACTGCTTATCACCAGTTTAAATATAGTTCTAACTCAGTAAGCACTACTAGCAGTTTAGGAAACATGTTTTATTGAAGTTAGTAAAAACGTTTTTGATATTTCTAAATATCATCTTCAGTTACACACTATCATAATAATAGAACAGTTTTTTAACAAGAAAGTTCTAGAACATAAACGATAAAGTTTAAAAAATATGTTTAGGCAGAAAAAATAAACAAAAGATAAAGTCTACGTTAAAATAAAATTAATACTGCAGATTATTAACTAAATAATACAGAATTAGAATAATATATAGCAGCCGGGTGTTCTTAAAACGTTATCCGAATACAAATATCTAAAATCTAGCAGCTATAAGTGATTACGTAACAGATTATATTGTTTACATTAGCTCAAATGGATTTCTTGGGTAATCTTTGCATACTTTTGGATAGTATATTTCCATGCCGTCGACGTATTATCTGCTTGCTGGAGGTTGATAATATTTTCGTTCTTGATCGCTCTAAGAATTTCCACCTTCTCTGAAGTAAAAAGTTCTTTACGATCTTGTATCTTCTTAACAACTTTAGCTTCGTCCCACTTGATGTTAATGTCTTTTTGTACGCTCTTTGTGCTAATGCCATTGAGAGGTTACCTTTGATTATGTTGTCTTTATGTTCAAGCAGTCTATCACAGAAATTCCTCTTAGTAGCGCCTATATATACGTCTCTACGGTGATATTGAATATTATCAATAGCTATTTTGTACACACTGGATTCAAAGTTGGGATTCCTCGTTTCTTTATCATTTCTAAGGATGCCAAATACTGTAGGCGGTCTTTTATAAGTGGATTTCAAGTTAGCTTTCGCTAAAGTTTTGGTTAGTGTCTTATAGCCTTGCAACCGATAAGGTAGGGAAACCCTGCTGGTGTAATCTATTTTAGGGCATGGCTGTTGGGCTTGTGTGGGCTGCCCAGTATGACAACGTTGATTTTCGAATTGCGCTTTTGTTCAAGAAAAACTTTGCGCATGAATTTTAAGCTGTACCCATGTTTAAAGCCACATTGATAGATCCTACGGAATTCTTTGTTCAAAAAAGTACTATTGCTACAATGAGTCAAAGCTCAACGAAAGCTCTTTTTACTTCAGAGAAGGTGGAAATTCTTAGAACAAACAAGAGCGAAAATGTTACCAACCTCCAGCAAGCAGATATTATGTCAACGGCATGGAAATATACTATCCAAAAGTATGCAAAGATTACCCAAGAAAACCATTTGAGCTAATGTAAACAATATAATCTGTTACGTAATCACTTATAGCCGCTGGACTTTAGATATTTGTATTCAATAACGTTTTAAGAACACCTGGCTGCTATATATTATTCTAATTCTGTATTATTTAGTTAATAATCTGCAGTATTAATTTTATTTTAACGTAGACTTTATCTTTTGTTTATTTTTTCTGCCTAAACATATTTTTTAAACTTTATCGTTTATGTTCTAGAACTTTCTTGTTAAAAAACTGTTCTATTATTATGATAGTGTGTAACTGAAGATGATATTTAGAAATATCGAAAACGTTTTTACTAACTTCAAGAAAACGTATTTCCTAAACTGCTAGTAGTGCTTACTGAGTTATAACTATATTAAGAATGTTTCTCAGAAGTTTGAATATCTGCTATTTTTAAGTGGGAGGCTAACCTAGAGGATTAAATGATGCAACTTTGAGATTATCCTTAATGGTAGAATATTACACATAGTTCTCAATTTATGACCAACTTATATTTACAATGGCAATGTCATCAATAAATTCTGTTATTGGTCATTGAAATAATAGAACCTGACCTAGATTCAATTCTCTGACCCACTGGTCTGATATACAGAAAGTATCTTTTTGCATCTGGTTCTTGTATTTTTGTGTTCATTGAGTTTATTATGATAAAGTAGGGTGTAATATTAATTATTCATAGTGGGGAGTCCAAAAATTTTTAGCTTTTCTGGCTTCTGACTGTTTCCAAATTACAATAGTAGGTTCAAAATTCTTCAAATTGAACTTCATCATAAATTGATGATTATCTGTATTATAAAGTTTTATGAAAAGTGTTTCAGTTCAAAAGTTATTAGTACGGCATAGATAGAAAACTTGATGATTTTATAGTTCACTTTCTTTTAGAAAGCATTGATTAAAAGTTGAAAATAAAAATTACTCATATATTTACAGATTTAAACATGAAAAAAGTGTGCTATTATTTCTCTGTAAATAAAATGGGCTATTTATTTTCAATAATTTTATGTCATTTATAGAGTAATTATATTATATCACATTAATTTTTTCAATATTTTTTCAGGAAAAAAGTGGTAGATTGGCAAATAGGCATTGTATTTCTAAGCAGAATGATGAAGAGTATAATATCTCCCCGAAAAAACAAAAAATTACAATGACTTCTTCAAAACCAACTGTTGCTCCTTACTTTCAACCAGCTGATATTTCTCAAATTAAAATGGTTTGTGAAAAAGATTAAAATTTATTATTTTTATTACAGCATTAAATTTGAATTGTTTAAAATATATAAAGCATATAAATGAGATATTATAAAAAGATTAAATACTCATCCTTAATCAAATAAAGTCTTAATTTGTCATCATTATGCCTTTACACTATTAAATTCTACTTTAAAATAATTCACCTCATGAATGAATAAATTTCCTTTCTTAAATAGTTTATACAGAATGTTTATAACTTTTTAAATATAAAAACTTTGCTATGTTGTTAATATTTTGAATAATTATGAATTGACATTTTCTGACATTTTCAATGTACCATAGAAACAAATCTCCTTAATCTTTATTTCCAGATAATGTTATTATATTGCTTTTAATTCAAAATAAACAGATTATATATTATATATAGGGTTGTTTGGAAAGTAATTTTGTTTATTATGAAAATGAATGACAATTTTTTTATAGTATATAAATATTTTATTCAATTATTTTTTTATAGTATATAAATATTTTATTTAATTATATATTGACCATTTGTCCAACACATGTGCCTTGTTTCTGGTAGTAGCATGATTCCATGGTCGTAGAAGTTTTGCTCTTTGCTTGCAAAAAACTGAACCAAGTGATTTTTGACATCCTCATTTAAACTAAGTGTTTTGTCATCTAAAGAATTTTGTAAAGACTGGAACAAGTAATATTTGGAGGATGCCAGATCTGGTGAATATGATGGCTGCAGTAACACATCCCATCCAAGCTGTAACAGATTCTGGAGAGTCGTCAAACTTGTATGAGGTCTGGTGTTATCATGGCAAAACACTACACCTTTTCTGTTAATCAATTCTGGCCTCTTCTGTTTGATGGAATCACTCAATTTGTCCAATTTGTGGCAGTACAGTTGTAAATTAATTGTGGAATTGTCTGGTAGAAATTAAAAAAAAAAATAATTCCCTTGAAATCCCACCATACAGAGCATCACTTTTTTTGATGAATATCGGGTTTCGGAGTGCTTTGAGCCAGTTCATTTCTTCTGCTCTATGATCAATTGCATTCAACATTGTTGTAAGCAGTCCATTTTTCATCAGTAGTTATGATTCACTTCAGAAACAGATCATTTTCTTGACATATGAGCAGCAAATCACAGATGTCAATGTGATGGAGCAAATCTCTTTCCTTAAGAATGTGTGTAACCCATATATCGAGCTTTGAAATGAAACCAAGTCGTTTCATGTGGTCATGAATGGTTGAATTTGACAAATTCAATCTTGTAGCAATTTCTCGTGTTGTTATTCAGCAGTTTGCTTCAGCCAATGCCTTTGTTTTGTCTTCATCAGCTTCAACTGGCCTTCCAGAATGTGGTACATCTTTAATATCAAAATTGGTAGAATGAAATTTTGCAAACCGGTTTTGGCACTGGCGTTCTGTTAACACACCTTCTCCATACACTTCGTATAACTTTTTTCTTGCTTGAATATCATTCTTACCTTTACGGTAATAAAAAAGCAAAATATTCCGAAAATACTCCTTTTTGTTTTCCATTTTTGTACCACACTAAAAAAAAACAACTGCACAGAATAAAAAAAAATTTTTTTATAAATATACCTTGAAATGTCACTTATCAAAATTTATAATGACAATATGGCTTAGAATGAAATTGGGGGTTAAAAATACAACTAACGCCACTTGTGGGAAAAACAAAATTACTTTCCAAACAACCCAATAGATAGATAGTCATCAATTAATAATAGAGTTTCATTTTTTATGACCAAATCATAAATTGAAAATACATAATATTTACCGGTATCAATTATCTACTACTGTTATTCATTAGATCATAAAACAACATCTTACTAAATTTACAAACACAAAATTAAAAGTATCAAATGCATATGTATAAAAAATAATAATAAACTTTCTTACACTGGAAAAAATTTGTGTATCAAATTTGACTTGATGAATCACATTTTTAATGAAAATTTTTTCGTTAGTATATGTATCCCATGATTTACAAACTCTCAATTTACAAATTTTGATTTAATGAAGAGCATAAATCTGTATCACTTTTTTGTTTTACAAATATAATTTTTGCTTTTTCAAAGAAATTATTTCATTATCAATCATCCACTGTAATTTGTTTAAATCAATGATTTCCTTGCTCATTTTCTTCACTAATTTTATCAGATATATTAAATTTATTATATATTCCAAATTCTGCTTTCACTAGAGAATCCAATATCAAATCTGGAATTTGGCATATACCGATATGAGTATCCATAATGTACTCATTGTATTTTTCAATAGTTTTGTAACTATATAAAATTATTTAAATTCATAAATCAATGATTGCATATTATTTCAAATATATAAATCTTTAATATATTTTTATTATATATAAATTTGAATAGTGATAGCATTTTGTTGTACTTCATGGCAGTACACTTCTGAATTAATTTTGGAATTGTCTGGAAGAAGCTCAAAAAAAAAAAAACAATTCCCTTGAAATTCCATCAAACAAAGAGCATCATTTTTTTGATGAATATGGGGGTCTCAGAGTGCTTTGAGCCAGTTCATTTCTTCTGCTCTATGATCAATTGCATTCAACTTTGTTGTATGTGTTAAATATAACCAATATAAATTGTTTAAATAAGTAAATTATTTTGTGTTTGTTAGTTTTATTAAAATAATTACTGTAATAAAATCTATAATTAATAAATTTTTAACAAGTAGAATTTAAAACATTAATACTAACTTCAAGAAAATTTATTTTTGTCCATAATTTGATAGAATGGAAATTTTTGAGAATCATATAAATTTAACAATATTTGATGAAAATTTTTTATTTTTAACTAAGTAAAATTGCAGTGATTGGCATGTTTATTTCTGTATTTTGCTTAAGTTTAGATCACTTGGAATTTAGTAGCTTTGAAATTCAAAATACAATGGCAAGAAATAGTTACTAATATAATTATATTAATATTAATACTTTTGGAATGCTTTAACATTAATAAATAAAATTGCAGGCTACTTAGTATCCAAGAACCAATTAACCTGCCGCAGTATAATTGAAAAAAAATGTCAAAGTGTAGTTGGGTTCGTAGGGACTCCAGGTAATCACTCGCCATTAAAAACATTTTTTTTTATTCCTCCAAAAATATTGACTTTATTCCATTACTATATCTGTTTTCTATCAAATAAAACAATTCTGATAAAATTATGTTTATTTGTTAATTTTTTATTGAATTTAATGTAATCCGATCCATTTATATTATGTAAACAAAATATCATATTTCAAAATTATCATAAATATTTTGCTGTTGGTCAATCTCTACAATGTTATTGGTTTTCAAACAGTAGACAGTGTGTTCTGGATGCCCAAGGAACCAAAAGTCATATCTGGGTTTTTTGGTAAGGTAGGCATGTCGCTGAATTAAAGGGACAATTTAATTGCATTATTATGTAAACAAACCGTGAGCTAACTTTGAATCTCTATATTGCAAAATCCCTTAAATATTTTAAAGATTTTTTAATTCTATTATATAAATGAATATGTTTTATTGTTAAAAATGAAAAATTATGATCTTTCCTATGAAATTTAATATTTTATTAATTTTTTTCTAATATGATGCTTAATATGCAAATGAGATATAGCTTTAACTTAAAAATTATATTTTGGCATAATTATTAGAGCAAATCAACCAAAGTATTATTTTTTCATTACATAAGACTATATTCTATAAAATTTTAAGCAAAATATTTTTTTATATTTTTGGGTATGGTTCCAGAGGGGGACTGATTTTTAGCAAAATTCAGTTTGTGATTACTTTATGTATTTAACAGAAATCCGCCTAATTTTTTCCATTTCCTAATCAATATAGAGTATTTTACCAAAATATATCCATAACACTGATATGTGAATGAACATTTTTTTAAAAACTTGATAATGTAAAAAGTGGGCATATTCGAAAAAAAACTTAAGAAAAACTTAAATATTGGAAAAAATAATAATACATTTCAATAAACAGCCATATATTATACTACCCTATAAGTTAAAGCAAATTTTAAAAATATATTAAATATCAAGAAAAAAAATATTTCGTGGATAAAAATCGTCAAACGTGACATGTAGATTTGGTTTTGGAGGGACACCACTGTATTTTTTTCTCTAAAACCATAAATGCAATGCAAAATATGCTTATTGCAATTGAATCCAATCTGCAAACCCGGAAGCTACAGTATTTTTGAGAATTTTTGCATGACTTTGAAAATTTTCACAAAGTCAATAGATGATGCCAAGTCCCTCAGACACCACTTCAACAGCTGCAGGCTAAAAATTTTTACATTAAGAATTAATGAGAAATGAATTTCTGATTTATGAATTTTCACTTAATAGTTTTTAAGTCCTAATAGCCTTTGTAAACTGAGATATACCTGTACTAGTAATTATCAATACAGGTATCCCTGCTATGACATGATTTCCTACAACATGGTTTTGCTCTAACATGATTAAAAAATTGCAGAAACCCTCATATAATACAGTATTTCTACAACATGGTTTTTAATTAACCCATTTAGAAAATTACATTTACTTTCCTACAACATAACATTTTCATTATTTTTTGTAAATTCAAACTATGGACACACAAAATGCAATTATTAGGAAATACTTTGCTAAAATTAGTTATAAATGCAATTTTGCTGTGAGAGGGATGATATGCAGTATTTTAGATTTGAAATTGAATTAACTGTCGACCATTGAGTATTTTATGCCTCAAAGTTCAGTTTTTGGATAAAAAGTAATTTTTTATTCTTCAATAGAAAAATGTGAGAGAGAATAAAAACTGCTTTACTCATAAATTTTTTTGGGTATATGTTAAGGAACAATTGTTTTCTCGAATTATTTCAATTCATTTTAGGAAGATGACTTTTATAATAATAAAATTAAATATCTATAAATACAAATTTGAATATCATTTATGTGAATATTTATAGGTGATGTTAAACACAAAGACCCACTATTATTTTTGAAAGTAAAAGTATCTTTCCTATATCATGGTTTTTCTCTAACATGATTTGAAAATTGTGGAAACCCTCATATAACATAGTACTTCTACAACATGTTTTTTACTCAATGGTTCTTAACCTTTTCAAAGTCACGAAACACCTTTGATTGTAAGGAAAATTCGCAGAACCTATATCACTAAGATCATAAAACAAACAACAAAAATATGCATGAGCATATATATTACTAAAAATTATACATTAAATTTTAAACAACAGTAAAATAACATTAATTAAAAAAAACATATATTCTTAAGAACTGTAATTAACTCTCAGAAAAATGGAACATTTTTAAATCAATTTTAATGAGATATCTGAATTAATTGTCTTTTGCAGATTTGAACAGTCAGGTCTAATATGTGATAAAGCTACCTTCATCAAAATTCATTTCTTCATCAATATTCCTGTTTTACATGTTTTTTAGTTCGTTAATGTTGAAAAGTCTAGCTCACACAACTATGATGTCAAAAACTGTAGCAAAATCTTAAGTGATTTTGTGGGTAAGCCTGCTTAACAGTTTATTCAAAAATGCAAATTGAATCTTGTCTACATTATAAAATGCATGCTGCGCAGTAAGCTAAGGTATTCAAGTAGGCCTCTCTTTCTCATAATTTCATGGAACACTTGTAAGACATTCACCGAACATAAGTGTTCTGGGGAACACCAGTTAAGAACCACTGTTTTTACTTAACATATTTAGAAAATTATGTTTACTCTCCTATAACACAAAATATTTTCATTAATTTTTGTAAATCCACACTATGGACATATAATACATATATAAATTGCATCATTGGGAAATACTTTGCTAAAATTAGTCATAAATGCAATTTCACTACTTTGTCATAAGAGAGACGATGTACAGTCTATTTTTGATTTTGATTTGAAATTGAGTTAATTTGTGACAATTTAGTATTTTGTGTTCAAACATTCAGTTCTTGGATAAAAAATAAGTTTTTATTCTTCAATAGAGCTGTGTTCCAAAAGTTCAGTTCTTGGATAAAAAATAAGTTTTTATTCTTCAATAGAGGAATGTGAAAGAGAATAAAAACTTTTTTATTCGTAAATTCTTTTTGGGTATTGTTAAGGGATGATTGTTTTCTAGTAGGTTGTAGCAGATTATATTACAGAATTTGTAAAGAGAGCAGAATATACACAAACTTATATGCATAAAAAATTCAGAAAGTGAAATTGATATTGTTAAAGTAAAAAACATTTTCATTTTAATGAAACAGTGATAAGGAAGATATAATTGAGCTGCTCATTTGCCAAATCGATTAACTCCACAAAACAAAAAGTAGAGAAAAATGATAAAATAATATACTTACTTTTTAAAATTTCCTTTAAAATATAAATTCAAATAAACATTGTAGAATATATTACTACAAGTGTAGCTTTTATCTAACGACATATAAAATGCATAATATAGTATATCCTTGGAGTAATCATTATTTTTATCACAATTTTTATGTAACTGATGGAGTTAATCGATTTGGCAAGTGAAAATAAAAAATAATAATACCATGAATTTCAATCTTGAAAATATTTTAAAAAATAAATTATGCAGTATATATTTCAAATGTTAAACAAAAGTTTGGTTGCTAAATAATGTCAGAGCATTGGTAGAATAAGGCCGAACGCAAAGAATTAAGGTTGATTCCCATCATAGATTTATTATACTATGGTTCCGACTATTCGCTGCAGAAAGCAAAACAGTTAAAAACTGTCACAGATAACAATTCTGCTTTCGGGTTCCCATAGTCGCGGAAAGCTTTGCTTTCCCCAAGAATCTTAGTGCTGTTCCCATGATTCATTTCGTGTAAAAATAAATGGACGCTAAGCAACGAAAGGCACTCACTGTTTACAAAATGATGATAACAGCTGCAGTAAATGAGGAAACTGAAACAAAATCGAGGAAGGGAAAATGTTGGATCGAAAATATTTATAAGAAGAAATACATACAATGTTTCTATGCAATTTTGATCAAAGAGATGAGATTTAATAACAAAGAATTCCGCCATCTTGACTGTTAAGGTTGCCAACAATTCAACGTCGCAAAATGCATGGATTTCATTGGTGGATGTAATCTCGATAAATTTTACAGGTGGAAAAGTTGAATCTATTTAGGCATTGGATGGTAGCGATTTTTAGGCCGCAGTATGACGTCAAAACTGCGCTGCTTTCGTCACGCGTGTATTTTTCGCCGTGGTTCCGTGCTAGTGGGAATCAACTGTTAGACGCAGTCATCGAGTTATGGTCTCAGTAGAGTCTCATTATTTTTGTATTTAATCATCTTTTATTTTGTTTAATATAATAATTTATTTATTTTACAAAGGCGTTATTCTATTAATATCCAAATATAACAGTAACCGATTAATTATTTTTTATGACAAAATGAACAGTTTGCCTGTTATCATCTAATCCATTGTATAAAAAAATTACTTAACTAAATTCTTATTGTCATATCCTAGATGACTAAAAAAAGATCTTGACTAAATCCAAAAAAATTATTGAATAAAAATTAGCCAAAACTTTCATGTAAATGAAAATTTATTGCACCTTTCTTACACGTCTCTCAATCAATCCTTCCAATTCAGTGATTTTAAAAGATTGTTATCATCTAATCCATTGTATAAAAAAATTACTTAACTAAATTCTTATTGTCATATCCTAGATGACTAAAGGAAATGATGTAAAATATCTATGAATAATAAATAATAATTTGTATTTTAATAGAATTAATAAATATTTCATATTATTTTGTAATATTTTTTTTAATTTTAACATTTTATATTATTTTGTAATATTTAATATTTCAGAAATTAATTTTATATCAATATATAATTGAAATTAGATTAATATAGCAGTCTAGAATATAGAGAAGGAACAGAAGAAAAAAGTTAATTGTATGAAAAATATTGAAAGAAATTTTCATAAAAGCCTTATAAAATTTTGGCTGAAAATTATAGTAATTATCATACATTAGTATTTTCAAAAAGAAACCTAAAGAAACTGCAAAAATTTCATTAATTTGAATAGGACCCACAAAATTACAGTTTAATTAATTTGTTCGTTTGTCCCTGCTATTGGTGTGATGATATGCCAATAGCCTCTGACATAAATGATCTGGAATATCATATCACATCAATAGCACACAACAGGTTAAATTTGATTTGGTTATTTTATACTATATTATATTTAATTGATTTATATTTATAAAAAAAATGTGTTTTTATATTCATATTATTCATTTCAGAACTTTAAATATAATAATTATATCAGATTTTAGAGGGAATATTGAATATAAATCACTGATTTGCATTTTGTAATTTCTCATTTTAGTCCAATTTTTTTTTTCATAGTTCTTTGTAGAACAGAATCCTGTTGTAAACTTGAAGGTTACATATACAAATAGTCCTCAACTTACAATTGTCTTAACTTATGACCAACTCTTACTTAAGATAGCGATGTCATTGATAAATTCTGTTATTGATCAATACAATTGAGCTGGATTCAATTTCCTAACCTTATACACCCAATTCTGTTTTTATGTGATAGATATGTTCCTGAAGAATAAGTGTAAAAAATATATTGTATCTGTGGAAAAATTAAAGATTGGTTCCAGACCTGAAAATCAGAAAAAATAATACAATAAAACATATGAAAAATCATGTTAGAATTTTATCATTTTTATGTGTTTGCACATTTTTATTTCTTAAAGATTGCACATGTATATAAAAATGTATTATACAAAGTAAATTATCATTTGAAAAGAAAAATAACATGTTACTAATTCATAAACACAAAAATTGGGCAAAATAATATGAATTACACATAACAGGATTTTATTTGTTGTCACTTTCTGACAATAAATGTATATGTTTGCATAAGACAGCAATATCACTGCTATCACTAGAAATATCTTGATCATTGTCATCTTGCCCCATTGGTGAGATTCTTTCTGTAATCTCTTGAACAAAATTAGTACTGTGGTGCTGATGTTTCAGTTGTTTTAAGAACGAATTTGGTTATTAATTGTTGTGTTCGTGTTTTGGCTAGTTATTATATGAGCCGCTCACTTGCCAAATCGATTAACTGCACAAAAGAAAAAGTAGAGAAAAATGATAAAATAATATAAATTGTTTTTTTAAAATCCCTTAAATGTATAAATACAAATAAACATTGTAGAACGTATTATTACAAGTATAGCTTTTATCTAAGGACATATAAAGTGCATAAGGTAGTATATCATTATTTTTATCAAAATTTGATGGAGTTAATCGATTTGGCAAGTGGAAATAAAAAATAATAATAATAATACTGTCGATTTCAATCTTGAAAATATTTTAAAAAATAAGTTAATGCAGTACATATTTCAAATGTTAAACAAAAGTTTGGTTGCTAAACAATGTCAGAGCATTGCGAGAACGAGGCCGAACGCAAAGAATTAAGGTTTATTCCCACCATAGATTTATTATACTATGGTTCTGACTATCCGCTGCAGAAAGCGGAAGGGTTAAAAACAGTCACATATAACAATTCCACTTTTGGGTTCCCACAGTCGCAGAGAACTTTGCTTTCCTCAAGAATCTTAGTACTGTTCCCATGATTCATTTTGTGTAAAACAAAATGGACGCTAAGCAACGAAAAGCACTCAATGTTTACCAACTGATGTTAACAGCTGCAGTAAATGAGGAAACTGAAACAAAATCAAGGAAGGGGAAATATTCCCACCATAGATTTATTATACTTACTATGGTTCCGACTATCCACTGCAGAAAGCGGAACGCTTTCTACAGCGGATAGTCGGAACCATAGTTAAAAACAGTCACATATAACAAGTCCACTTTCAGGTTCCCACAGTTGCAGAGAACTTCGCTTTCCCCAAGAATCTTAGTGCTGTTCCCATGATTCATTTTGTGTAAAACAAAATGGACGCTAAGCAACGAAAAGCACTCAATGTTTACCAACTGATGTTAACAGCTGCAGTAAATGAGGAAACTGAAACAAAATCAAGGAAGGGGAAATACTGGATCGAAAATATTTATCAGAAGAAATACGAACAATGTTTCTATGCAATTTTGATCAAAGAGATGAGATTTAATAACAAAGAATCCCGCCATCTTGACTGTTAAGGTTGCCAACAATTCAACATTGTAAAATGCATGGATTTCATTGGTGGATGTTATCTCAACGGATTTTACCATCGTGGAAAAGTTGAATCTATCTAGACATTGAACGGTAGCGATTTTTAGGCCGCGGTATGATATCAAAACCGCGTTGCTTTCGTCATGCGCGTATTTTTCACCGTGGTTCCGTGCTAGTGGGAATCAACTTTTAGACACAGTCATTGAGTTATGGTCTCAGTAGAATCTCATTATTTTTGTATTTAATCATCTTTTACTTTGTTTAAAGCGATTTTTAGGCCGCGGTATGATATCAAAACCGCGTTGCTTTCGTCACACGCGTATTTTTCACCGTGGTTCCGTTCTAGTGGGAATCAACTTTTAGACACAGTCATCGAGTTATGGTCTCAGTAGAATCTCGTTATTTTTGTATTTAATCATCTTTTACTTTGTTTAATATAATAAATTATTTATTTTACAAAGGCGTTATTCTATTAATATCCACATATAACCATAACTGATTAATTATTTTTTATGACAAAATGAACAGCTTGCCATTTTCATATAATATACCATTGTATAAAAAATTACTTAACTGAATTCTTATTGTCGTATCCTAGACAACTAAAGAAAGATCTTGACTAAAACCAAAAAAATTACATTGTATAAAAAATTACTTAACTGAATTCTTGTCGTCGTATCCTAGACGACTAAAGAAAGATCTTGATTAAAACCAAAAAAATTATTGAATAAAAATTGGTTAGCCAAAACTTTCATGCAAGTGGTATCACACCTTCCCTGCACATCTCTCAATCGATCCTTCCAATTTAGTGATTTTAAAAGATGTCAAAATATAATCTTCCCTACACATCTCTCAATCGATCCTTCTAATTTAGTGATTTTAAAAGATGTCAATATATAATTCTAACTTTGAAGGGTAAATTCAAAACATGTCTTAAGCATAATACAACACTTATAAACGTTTGAATTGCATTATTACCATGATTTACATTGAATATGGAGTTAATCGAATTGGCTTCTGAAATAAATTATTTATTATTCACTGGCCAAAAAAAATTTTGTCATTTAGTGGTGTTAAGCCTAACTATTAGAAAAATAAAAAATTTTTCATTTAATGGTGTTAAGCCCTAACTATTAGAAATTTACTTTATTATAAATAGTTAAGAGTCAACCAAGTACTGTGATACTAATATTTTAAAAAATTCAAAAAGTGTAAATAATCGATTTGGTTTGTGAACGGCTCATATAATTTTCTGCAAGATGCCATTAATGACTTTAGATTATATTGAAACTTTTCAGCTCATTCCTCATTAGGATCATGTTTGACAAAATGATTTGAAAATTATAACTTATCACTCTTGTGAATGGCTCATATAATTCTCTGCAAGATGCCATTAATGACTTTAGATTATATTGAAACTTTCCAGCTCATTCCTCATTAGGATCATGTTTGACAAAATGATTTGAAAATTATAAGTTATCACTTATTGACTTTTCAGCAAAATTAATAAATTTATATGCCCACAAATTTTATTTTTATTTTATTAATTTTATTCAATGATCATTGAATTTTCTATACTTTTAAACATCAAAAAGGTACTTTTTATTTTAAACACCAAACTCAAAATGCAGACAAAATAAATTCCATATTGAAGTTGTGCATATAATTAGGGGAATTTCCCAGAAATTTCTTTTCTAATTGGAACTAAAAACAATAACATGGAAGTAAATAATACAAACACCACATTCATCATACGAAAAAATTTTTTCTTAGAATTTGGGTCAGTCATGTTAAATCAAAACAAATCATGTAAAAAGAGAATGAAATTTTTTCTAATTCATGTTAAATCAAAATTGTGTAAAAAAATTTCGTGTAGAAACAGAATTAGGTGTTGTCTGATATACAGAAAGCATCCATTTTGTGTCTGGTCCTTATATTTTGAATTTATTAAGCTTATTTATATTTTTATATTATGTAAAATTTATTATGATAAAGTGGAATGTAATAATAAATATTACTTGTAATTTATGTTAAATCAAAATTGTGTAAAAAAATTTCGTGTAAAAACAGAATTAGGTGTTGTCTGATATACAGAAAGCATCCATTTTGTGAATGGTTCTTATATTTTGAATTTATTAAGCTTATTATTATTTTTATATTATGTAAAATTTATTATGATAAAGTGGAATGTAATAATAAATATTACATTTCACTTTGCTCACTTGTTAAGTTTATTATTGTAATCTATAAATTTTGAGCATTTCTGACTTATGATGGTAGAATTTGAAATTTTAGGAACTGAATTCTGTTGTAAGTCAAGGGCCATCTGTATATCAATATCATCAGAATATATCAATGATCTATAAATTTTAAGCATATCTGACTTATGATGGTAGAATTTGAAATTTTTGGAACTGAATTCTGTTGTAAGTCAAGGGCCATCTGTATATCAATATCATCAGAATATATCAATATTCTAACTGAGATTACATTTTTAAACATATTTAAATGAATCTTTATATTTTTTGCAGTGATACAAATATGTTAGTGTTGATCAGTTTTCAAATATAATTTCTATTTATAAACAATTTTATTCTGTATTTTTATACTGAAATAAATAAATAATTATTAATTTAATCTGTATAAATAGGTGATTTAATGGCTCAGTGTGTTTCACATTCTCAATATAAATTACTTGGAATAATATCAGTTCCACAAGAATCTTCAGCTTCATTATCATTTAGTTCATATAGTTGGCAAGGTCTATTGAAAAGTTTACGCAGAATGTTACTGTATGGTTCTTCAGTCGATGAAGGTAATTATCTAAATAAAAATTTATTAATTTGTTGTTATATTAAATTTAAATAGAGAAATATTTCAAGAATAATTGTTTATTTATAAAATTTATATTGTGATAATATATTATCATAATATAAGTTTATCATAACATAATATGATACACATATAAAACTATAAAATTTATAAAATATCATTTAATATATATATATTATATATTTTTCAAAACAGCACAAAAAATTTAAATGATTAGGTAATTGTATACTGTAGGTCCCAACTTAAACAGTTTCAACTTATGTGGTTTTAAATATATGTGGATGCTTAAATATTTTAATTTTTGTTAAATTTACATAATTCGCTGCCGGTGTTGACCTTGTCGTCTGATTGGTCAGCTGTGGATGCTCTTTTCACATTTATATTTTATATAATTTACAATAATTCATTATTTGAATAATAGAAAAACTATGACTCTAAATTTATTTAGGAATTGAATTTATGCCATTGATGAAATAAAAATACTATGTTATCTAAGATTCAAGCACTATTAACAATTAATAAAATTTAAACTCTCAATAATCAAACACCATAAAGAGAAGCTTCAAGAGAAGCTTATAAGCTTCTCTTGATTCGATAGAAGTAAGCAGTGTGTACCTGAGGAGGGTGCTATGCACTGAAAATGTTCGTATTTAAGTTAATAAAAATATAAGTTGAATCCTATACTGCAGATAGTGCTTTATGGTGTTTGATTATTGTTAATGAAGTGAAAGCAGTTAAAATATGAGTAGTAATTTAAATTCTCTTTTTTATTCAATAAAAATAAAAATGTTTTTGGTCATATTCAATTTGACCCTCTTCAGTTACTTCTCTTACAGTTCAGTCAGTACAAGAAAACATTTGAAAAAGAATAACATTAGAATTTTAACTGAAATAATTTGAAAAATTAAATTTCCATCTTCTTCAGTTAAAATTCTAATGTTATTCTTTTTCGAATGTTTTCTTATACTGATTGAACTGTAAGAGAAGTAACTGAAAGGATCAAATTGAAATATGACCAAAAACGTTTTTATTTTTATTGAATAAAAAAGAGAGTTTATTTGAACTGTAAGAGAAGTAACTGAAAGAATCAAATTGAAATATGACCAAAAACGTTTTTATTTTTATTGAATAAAAAAGAGAGTTTAAATTTTAATTTAATGACTGCTAGTAGTGCTTAAATCTTAGATAAGTTAGAAGCTTAGAAGTAGCAGCTAAGTTAAAGACTTGAAAAATACTATCTTTCTCAAAGATTTACACTGCTTAATTTTAACAAATACTTACAACTAGTCAATTAGCAAGTATAGTCAATTAGCAGGCTATGTTTAAAATAAATTTGTTTGAAATGTGACATTTTTATTTTATTTCATAATTCAAAAAATGTTATAAAAAGCATATTTTTTGAGTGGGGTAATGAAATTGAAATTAGTATATTATGTAATTTTTCTTTATAAATAGGTGATTTAATAGCTCAATGTGTTTCACATTCTCAATATAAATTACTAAATAAAACTACTCAATATAAATATTACATTAAATAAAACATGTGTTTTGAAGAAAATTGCTAATGAAAAATACTTTGTATATTTTGTATTATTGCTTTGTATATAGGCTCTAAAATAAATATTCAATTTAAGTAAGGTTTTCAATAGACGTTTCTTCATTTTGTAACATTGTGCTAAGATGTTAAGTATTCTGTTAATTTACAAAAAATTTTGTTGAATGATTTTGAATTTTTCATAAATTGAAAGATACAATTGATGATTATTTTCATTTATTTTATTTTTACACTTAACATCTATGTGTGTATAAGGAATATTTCCAATAACCTTGTTTACAAAATTCACAAGAAAAGGAATCTATAAGAAATAATTGGTTAGGTTCTGAGATTGAATATAATATTTATGATCATATTCTACCTGTGGGATAATTTTTGGTTATTTTACAAATTTATAAAATTAATGAGAAAATAAAGAAGTTTCTTCATTTGTAACATTGCTAAGATGTTAAGTATTCTGTTAATTTACAAAAAATTTTGTTGAACGATTTTGAATTTTTCATAAATTGAAAGATACAATTGATGATTATTTTCATTTATTTTATTTTTACACTTAACATCTATGTGTGTATAAGGAATATTTCCAATAACCTTATGTTTACAAAATTCACAAGAAAGGAATCTATAAGAAATAATGGGTTAGGTTCTGAGATTGAATATAATATTTATGATCATATCCTACCTGTGGGATAATTTTTGGTTATTTTACAAATTTATAAAATTAATGAGAAAATAAAAATATAATAAATAACTCCTGTTTCCTTACTGAAGTCAAACTAAAACAATGTATTTTACAGTATGTTTGTTAATCTATATGCTATCTTCATATATTTTACATTAATATTCAAAACTTTTTGGAAATCATCAGTAACTATATATACAAACTCATAATAATGTACTAATAAATCTTAACATATATGAAAAAATATTTTTCAAAACAGCACAAAAAAATTTAAATGATTAGGTAATTGTATACAGTAGGTCCCAACTTAAACAATTTCAACTTAATGTGGTTTTAAATATATGTGGATGCTTAAATATTTTAATTTTTGTTAAATTTACATAAAACACTAATGAAAAATTCAATAAATAAATTTAAAATTTTGCAAAAATATTACTTATTGCCATAAATTTTCTTATCTGTAGATAGTTTCATAAATTTCATTTGATCATTATTTGCTAATGCACTCATTCATGTATATTGAATTTAAACATTGTTAGACTTGGCAGAATTCAAAAAGAATTATTTTTTGAAGTTAACTACAATTAGTGCTTTGTTTTTAAATGTTTAGTCCATCATGTCACTTCTCCATAACAAATTTACATCCATTTTGACCGCATTAAGTAGTTTAAATCAAGAAATATAATTTCTTGACTTATATCACTTTGTTTCTCAATGGCTAATGTATGTTTATTTTCTGTATTTTTAAAAAATTATTGGAAACATTTTGTGTAAAATTAAATTTTTATAAGTCTGATATATATAAACTGGTAAATATATGTAGTAATAATTTTTGCATTTTTTACTTGTCAAAAATAAATAAATAAATAAATGTATGTAAATAGCAGGTTGACTAGACTTTTAAATAAATAAATTTATTTAGCTGGTTGAATTATTTAAAAAAATAAATAATATAAAATTTAATGATTTAAATCAATTAGATGTTTGTACTTTGATTAATTCAATTTCTGTTACAATTAAATTAGATACGTAAAATGGATAATCTTAAATCACAGGAAAAATATTTAGATAGCATTTAGCATAAAGTTAGGAAGTTCATTATAATTTCACAAATTGTCAGATATAAATTTCATTATATTCAACATCAGTTTAAAGAAATCATTTAAATCATTCAAATATGTAAATTAATACCTATTGCATGCAATTTGATTTTGAATTACTGAATTTTAATAATTTGTATTAATTTAATATTGGCATAATTTTTATTTCATTATTGGTGTTTTAAACATTTAAAATTGTTATTTATATAATATAAAAATAATTTTATTTCAATTTTCAGTAACAACACCATCTGAACTTCCAGAAATTTATAATTCTCCATCATTTTTATCCAATTTATTAATATTAAGAGGTACTGATGCTTCTTCTGTAGATTCATCAGTTTTTAAACATTCAATTTCATACAGTTCATGGATTCCAAGTAATCATCAATTTGACATTTGGACCCATTCACAACCATTTTTAGGTCATGATAAAATGGCTATATTGGCCAGTAATGGTCAGTTCATATTACCAACAATTCAGCATGCACTGAATAAAGCATGGAATATGTTTGCTGCTAAAGCTTATCTACATCATTATCATCGTTATAATTTAACAGATGAAGACTTTGTAGAAGCATTTGCTCGTGTAGAACAGATTGTTGCTAGTTATAAATCTCTTCATTAAATATTATCGATTTTCATTTTATATTTGTAAATGCTAATTAATTGTTATATTAATAATATGATTTAATTGTTTAATAAAAATTAACATTTTTGAAGTGAGATTTTTCTTGTTAATAAAATTTATATATATTGTATGTAAATTGTCAGAAAATTTCATTTTGTTGTAAAACAAACAAAATAATAATGTTATGAATTAATTTATTTGATAGTCATTTTTTAATATTATATAATTCATTATAGATCTTTACTAATTATACAGTTCATTTTTTAAATTATCCAATATATATACAATTATTATTACGTCTTGTCATCTAGGTGTTGTTGTCAGAACCCTACCCCTCGTTGCTAGCGAATTACATAATGGACGATCCCTCCGCCAGTAGATTAGTGCCTACGTTACCGAGGAAACTACTGGATGCTGAAGCCGAGTATCGTAAGGAAGCCGAACGTATCCGGTGAGGTGAAACATTTTGGCCGGAGCTGTACATAAAATATATGTAAAAATGAAGAAATACTTTTCAATCTTATTTTGATGTCACTATATCATCTCTTGGACGATAATTATAAAAAAAAACTCTTTATTACATATCTGAATGGCTTTTGATCCGCTATGTTGTGACATTACATTTTCGCGCAAGAAAAACAATTGAATTTTGTTTCTAAACAGTTCAGTCATTTGCCAGTGGATATTATATCTAATAATAAGAAAGTTATGATATGTGGGATCCGTGACATTTCCTTAAGGAAGATGCCCTTTCAAATGAGCAGCAAGAAGTTACATTCCCAGTGGAATATTTAGATTCAATAGAAACTACTGGTATTCCCCATCATCAATTGGACTTAAAATGCGGAATTATTGTAATACTTTTATAAAATAAGTCACCGACAAATTGATTATTTAACGGCTCTAAATTGATCATTGAGAAATGATCAATTCGAAACCAATCAGTGTATTTGTCAAACTGGCAAAAATACTGATTGGTATTTGCCAGTTTGACAAATACACTGATGAAATGCTTTAATTTCCAAAATAACTCTTTTAAATAATGATTATTTTCTATTTGAATGGCAAAAATGATAGTTTCTAATGAAATCAGCATTTGGAATCATAACAATTAAGACTTAAGGCCAATCTTTAGATTCAGTTGGCACTTATTTAAAAAAAAAATATTTTCTTGTAGTCAGTTACATATTGCAGCATCATTAGCAAATGCTTCAGATAACTTATAATTTGCTGTTTCCAAGTATCCCGAAAATTCTACAATTAATTTTCATAAATAAGATAAAATATCGTTAATAATGAATTTTATCTGATAATTAGATTAAATTTTAAAATTATTCAGTGATCAACATACTGGCTTAGCTGCAACGGGTTTACTAGTTTATTGCTGGCGTAGCTGCAACGGGTTTAGTAGTTTCAAAATAATTTTATCATTCTGGCAATTATTTTGAATATTTACTTTTCCTTCTCACAAATTGATCATTTTAATATACAGATCATGCTATACATTTGATTGTCTCTTCGGCAGAAGCCATGAGAATATTTCGTAATAACTGATATATTCATTATATTCACCAATACATTCATTAAAAATATATTCATTAAATTATAACCAATACATTCATTAAAATATTGCTATATAGGCGACCCCGCACTGCCAGATGCGACACGACGCGCTTGATCGTTTCGAATAAAGGAACAAAAATAATTGAAAAATTGGCCTTTTCAGAATTTTTCCTCTACCTGTATCCTAAGACCTATATTTCTATTAAATTTCAAGTCTCTATGTCTCTGGAGAGAACTCAATAATTTTGATGAGTGAGTCAGTGCCAAAATTTGCGATTTTCTAGGGCCTCTATCTCCTAGACATTTTGCAAAAATTTCAAGATTTAATATTAAAGTCATGAAGAAATGAAGCTTATCAACGTACACAATTTTCATATTACTAGCTGAAGCGAAGTTATGGAAGCGGCAAATAGGACTTAAGTTGGTTCGTATAAATATACACACAATATGCGCCGTGGGAACTTGGCACTTTGGTTGGTCCCAATTAGTTCGGATGATTGATAGTCCTACTGTATATATTATTAATAAAGGTTTTCACAATTATTTTACTTAGATATGTAATTTATTAGAATGAACTTTTTACAATTTTTTAAATAAATAAATAGTTATATATGTGGACTAATTTTGCAGAAAAATTAAACAAAAATAATTACATAGACATTTACGGAAAAGTATATAAATAAAAATATTTAAAAATATTAAAGGAATCTTCTTATTTGATCATAGAATTTATATCTAAAAATATAAATTTTAAAATCAAATAAGAACATTTTTTTTAAATGATTGTGACATTTGAATTTGAAAATTTTAAAAACTCCGAGATATTTCTTTTTTATTTTCAATTATTTCTGTCTTGAGGAAAGGCTTTATTCTTGCATGATTGAAAATCTCCATTTCGAATATCAGCTAAAAGCATATCTATTAAACATTCTTCTTGAGAACTCCAAGGTGAACCTTTTCTTCCTTGAGAGGGAAGGAGAAATTAGTCAATTAAATATTTCTGAATTTTACAAAAACTTAAAGGAAGATTTTTTTACGAATTTCAGGCACCTAATATAACAGAAGTATTGTCGGTATTTTGATTTATTTATTAACAATAATAATCCCAATTATTAAATAAAGCTGCTATTCGATTTTTTTTAAAATAAATTTACCATTTTTCCATTTATAAAAAATTTCTATAAATACTTATTGAAAGTAAAACAGTAAATACTGTATATTATTTTATTGTCATTAAATATGAAAAAAAAAAAAAAAAAAATATAATACACGGTGGAGACCAAAAATTAGATTATTATTTTATTGAAAATTGTTTAATTTATATATATGTATTTATTTATTTTTCTTTTTTCTTTTGTAGACTCTTCAGATGAATACAGAGGTAGTTATCTAGTGAAATCAAGGAAAGAAATGCACTGAAAAATTTGAAAGGATATTCAACCAAGCAGGACTCGCAGTTAAGACAAAACGCTAGAAATAACAAACAACGTTCCCATCATTCTCAGTTTTACGCATGCTCCATAATTCTTTACGAAGATGGACACTGTTTCGAAACGAAATATATCGCTTATATTATTAATGAGAAGATTGAAGAAAAAAAGAATAAAAGACAATAGTAGTACAACTTAGGGTATCTTCGAAAATACTAACAGGTCAGTTAGGCTCCTTTCACACTGCCAGCGACTGACCAAAGACTCGGTCTCTGTCGCTTTGTCAAGGTCGCTTATATGTTCACACTTGTTTCTGTTAGTCGTCGTCGTCGTCCTGAAACGGTCGGTATCGCTAGTCGTTCTGATCTTGACCAAGATTCAAGATTTAGTCGTTGTCGTTTTACTTCGAACAATCAGGAAGAAGCATTTTTATAAAGAAAAATGGAGGAAATTGATTTCGGCTGTACGAGAGAGACCTTTGCTGTATGATGTTTCTCGTAAAGATTATCGAGATTTATTAATAATTTAATAATTTTTTTCGTCGAAGGATTAATGTTAGCACAAATGGATCCATATTTGCTGACTATTAAAACAAACGTTTGCACATGTCGATTTAAACTATCGTAGTCGTCTTCGAACAGATGTGAACAGCTAAACGATAAGTGAAAATAAGTAATCTTTGTCTTTGATTATTGTCTTTAGTCTTTTGATCGTTATCATTAATCTTTAGTCGTTGTCGCTGGCAGTGTGAAAGGTGCCTTAGTACGGTTGCGGTGACATACGTCATCGGTAATCTTCGTTCCAGGTTTATTTGTGAGTACGAGAATAGAAAATCGGTTACACACAGATTACTAATACAGATGGGACACTTAGCTAAAAACAAGGAAATTTCAGTACCACAGCGCCTCTCAGTTAGTTGATTGTGTATTTTTTCTTGAATGTAAAAATTTTATAATTTTTCAAGACATTAGGACCAGTATTAATATTTCCAAAGTCATTTAAATAATAAAGGATATTTTATTATTTTAAAATATAGAACTATATTGAATAATAATATTACGTAGTAATCTGTTTCCCATAAGCAGCTTTCGTTTCTAGTAACCATCTTGTTTTCTTAAGACGTTTGATCGTAGCTCGTGGATCGAAGTTAACGTTAGTTATTTATAAAAGGTATTTAGTATAGATTGGAATTTATGGGTCATATCCTCCATATTAATAGGAAGAAGAAGAAGATTGGAATTTATATTATTATACAACGTATTTTCTATTGAGTGAGAGAACTCATCCGCTTAGGCTTAGTAAATGTACTGTATATTAGTTATTTTGAAATGTTTTCATTATTATTATTTAATATCATTAATATATTTTTGATATATAACTTCAGTTTGTACAAATATAAATTTTCAATAAAATTATATTAATATAATATACGTTGTTTTCTGAAGCTTGAAAATAGAATATATTTATATAAACACACAGGTTTCATTAATGTTTAACAATTCGGAAAGAAATTGTTATCAAATTTGTATTATAAATATTTCGAATGTATAAAGTCTAAAACACGATTAAAAATCAACGTTTTGTTTTTAAAAATACATTTAACTTCTTAAAATCGGAAATAAATCAAGAAAGTAGTATTCACAATAACGATTACTGTATATAGGAAGTACAGCCATTTTTGTGATGTCATATCCTGGCTTTGTTGATGACGTTTAACTGTTAGTAGCACCATCTATGTTACGTTCTAAAGAAGTAATATGATTGGTTCTTTATATGGTACGTCATTTTGAAAAGTTACCATTGAAAGTATAGGAAGTGTCCCATCTGTATTAGTAATCTGTGCGGTTACATTCTACAAGACGGCAGCCGATAAACAATTGATATCAATTATCAATATCATATATTTATTATATGTTCTTGAAACAGATGAGATTTCACATTTTCAAAGTTAAATGATTTATAATCACACTTCTCGCACGAAAAATAACTGTCAGCCATCTTGGTATGTTGATGTCACCTGCAAAGAGTTCAAAAGCCGGTGATAGCGGTTGCAACTGAGGAGTCAGCGTGAAGTTTCCGGTATTGTTTTTGATTGAAGACCGGTAACTCTCCGGTTTCACCGGTCATAGCGGTTAGTATTTCCAAACACACCCTTAGAAAAGAACCTGCGCAGAAACGAACTGGAGCATTGGGCGATACCATTTAGCGATATTTATGAAGTTTAGGGGCGTTCGACAGTTACATGTTTTAAATATTTCACGTGACTGACTTCATAAAGGTTGCCTATGATGGATGTACAAATTTCAGAATTTTCGGCTGACATGTCCAAGATAAAACAAGTAGTATATACAGTATATACACGTAAAATAATCGAAAATCGAGGAGAGTTTCTTCGGATACCCCTGCATAGGAGAGTCTATTAACACCTGCAACGTTGAAGCGCCCTCTAGCAGGTTCTTTTCTATGTTGTACTACTATATATGTTCATTCAATATTTGATAGAAGAAAAGAATCATGTGCTTATCATAATCTCGTACAAGAATAACGGCCGATCCTCCATCTTGCACTGCGCAAGGTATTCTGGTCTAGCGTGAGAACTTCCAAGTAGAGGAAATTTTAATCTTAACGTTTGACGCTGGCGCCACGCTGCGCTAAATTTGACGTTGAGAGAATTTTGACTATAAAGGCTGGGTCTCACAGGCGTAAAACGCGACGTAAATACGTTGGCGTATCGACGCTGATGATGTCACTTCCTGTATATTGCTAGACGCTGCGTCGTTACGCCGGAGATGACTTTTCTTCAACTTTATGCGCTGCGCCAAGAGTACGTTGGCCATTCGTCCAATCAGAAGAGAGATTGTTTTATTTCATAATTCAATGTGGCGAGTAGAGAAGATACCGTGTGCGAGTTCAATAATGAAGCATTTCTGGAAGAAATGGGAAAATATCGATTCCTTTTACGATAAAAAAATGTCCCTTCATGATGATGAGCTATCCATGTTGAATCAGTCAAATGATATCACAGTAATTATCAGTAGCTAAACGATGTCGTTTATTTATGTCTCGTCGTACACTTTCGATCTGAACATGTACGCTCGACGTATGTACGCATCTGTACGCTCGACGTTTGTGCGCGATGCATTTACGTCAGCGTACTGATGTCGCGTTTTACGCCTGTGAGACCCAGCCTTAAACCATGACGTTAACGTCGAACGTCCAACGACTGCTAGTGATCTTGAAACGGCATGCTGCAGTTGGACTATAAACCAGCATTTAGAAGTTTCATGCTAACAATAGGCAAAAATATGTGATGTTAATTATGATATGCTAACAATATATTGATGTTAATCATGAATTTTATTGCGATATTATTGATATGTTAACAATAATAAAAAATTATTGTTAGCATATCAATATCATCAAAATAAAATTTGTCAAGATAATCAAAATTTTATCATTTTTCCTAATTTTAACGAATTATTTGAATTTAACCGACATTACTTTATAATCTGAATCTTAAAGTAAACCCAAAACATGCAAATCAGTTATAGTGAGTAAAAAGCAGAAAACAGATACAGGATTAATGTGAAAAAGGAAATGTTAAAGGGTGCATACATGAATTCATTTTCTGAGAAATTCTCGAAAACGAAATAATCCACTGAATGGATGGGATTGAGACTTGGAATCTGTAGAGAATAGTTTTAAGGAAGGAATAAGCATTATTAACAGATCTTTTGGTTAATTTCTAAAAAATATTAGAAAATATTAGTAAAATTCCATATTAATTATACGAATTTTATTTTTCTTATACCTTTCCTTCCTCTCTTCTTTTGATGATCTTTGGAATTTTCTTCTTCCAATCCATTAGAACCTAAAAAAAATAGTTTTAGTGAAATAACTCGTAGATAAAGAAAATACAGTAGTTTTAGTTATAAAGAAAAATGCATGATGTATCTTTTTGAAAAATCATTGTTTATTATGCCAGAATTGATTTTTTACAATGAATTGTAAAAAATCAATTCTGTATATTTTTATAATGAACAACAACAATCACTGAAATTGCAAATATAGCAACATCTATTTTCTAAACAGCTGCCTTCTCTGGAAAACAATACAATTACATACTTATTAAATTATATTTAAATGTTTATAAATACTACAAAGTTAAAAATAATAAAATTTCAAATTATAATGATATTGAGAAAACATTCATGATAAAAGATACATTGATACGGAGCTGTCATCGAAATAGTTCATAATTGTTGAATTAGATTCAAGCGATCAAATTATTTTTAATATATATATTACGAGAATAAATAATCATCAATTAAGTTTCAAATGCATCATTATATACTTCCATAAATCGTTTTAATCCAACTATTTAAAATTTTACAAATTTAAATATCATCGGCTGGATCGGTCACTTAGAAATGTTTCGGCTTTCCACTCCAGATGACTCGGGTCCCACTCCTTGGAAAATTCTTTCATGGAATCCGGGCCTGGCCCGTCGATCCCCGTTCTTAACAATCCCACTTACCCCTTCACAGAAGTGGGAAGCCTGTAGTTGGGTTGTATACCCATCGCGGTTATAGCCCCGTCACTTAGTAATTGGTTGGAAAGTGACGACATCTGTTGACAAAAAAAATATTACCGATTTTACGGAATTTTAATTGGTAAATACACTATTTTTTTCTAATGATAACTAAATTTTTTTTAACTTAAATTTGACTTTTAACAAAAACTTTTGCCATATCTAAATTCGGGAAAATTGGATTCGCGCAACAGCATTCAGGCAAATGTGGATACGCCATAGCTAGTCATTAGCATCGGCCAGATCAGCAATATGTAAGGTTATTCTATGTGTTCAAAATCAATTTGGAATCGCAGATCTCTCTGCTCCGAATTTTTAGAAAAGGATATGCCTTTAACAAATTTTAAATAAATTTAAAATTTGTTTAAAATTAAAAAAAAAAAAAAATGTTTTAAATATTTAGTCTTACTTTTCTTTATTTTTTGAACATTTCTTTCTCTCTTTAATCTCTCAGCTCTCGCTTCTTGTCGTCTTCGATCTTCATTTTCCTGAAAATTATAAACGTTGAGCTCATTTTCTTTGAAATGCTTAAAAAAACTAATGAACTTACTTTTCTCGCAATTTGAACTTTTTGGCAAAAATTGCTAAAAATACCAAGGCAATCTTCCACTTTGAACGTAGATTCATTTTCGCAGAAATGCAAGGCAAGACGAGAAGAATATCGATGAATTTCCTCTATTCCAGAAGAAAGATCGATTAATTGTTCTTTGGCTTCCTAAAAAATGATTGAAAATATTTTAATTTTTATGAAATTTTTAAATAATTTTATTTTCAGTCATTTAAGTAACCTTAATAAAATCCGCAAAATACTTGTTCAAACTTGGATCGTTTTTTTGAATTTGTTTATCAAGTTGTTCCACACCTGATTTCAATTGATTTACTTCAGTCGTCAATCCTTCTACAGATAGCCTATAAAATGACAAAAAGAATTAAAATGACAGAAAATGTTTATCTATCAAAAAATATATTCTAAGAAATATGAAGTATTTGTAATTTTCAAAATTCAGTACAGTAGTTATATTTGATGAAATATATTATATTATTAATATTTTAACTTTTCTCATATTGATTACGTATAGTTTTTTTGTCAATAGGTGTCATTCTATTTTGTCAAAATATTAAATGACGGGGCAAAACAAGCTCTTCCACTTAATATTTGATTCCACTCAATATTTTGAGTGGCGTCAAAATATCACACAGTCAGGAGGATGGGGATCGATGGGCCGGGTCTGGACCCAAAATAAACATTTTCAAAAGGTGGGACACGAGACTCGAACCTGGGTCCCCCAAAATGGAAAGCAGTGTTCTGGCCAATCCGGTCGTCAATAGATTACGTATATTTTTAACTCATTTCATTTAAATATAAAAATGAAATCTATCTCAAAATGATGATAATTATGCTATAGAACTAAAAACTGTAATTATGGTCATAAAACAAATACAATTACAAAATGTAAATTCTCAGTTTTTTATAGGATGTTCAATACGGTTTCTTCGAATTTCCTTACAAAAATTTGAACGGTAATTGAATACATTTTTAGAATGCCAGATTAATAATATTTAACTATAAAATAGCTACTCTCAATAATAGAGGATTTTAGTGCGGCTTAAGAAAATATTTTCGTGTTTAAGTGGGAAATAAGAGTTGAAGGAAATGCTGGGTATAACTATGATAAGTTCCTGTTTATTGTGTTTATAGAATTATTCTGTTTAGAATAAATTAAAAGTATTCGTCAATGAAATGTTATAGTAAAGTCAAGTTTTTACTAATTCAACTGGATAAAGCTTATTTAGTTAAAAAAAAAAGATTTTTCAATAAAAATTGAATGATTGATGAAAACATACTGTCCACATACTGTAAGAAATAATAAATTTTTATCATATTAAAATTAAATTTAGTTAATTTAATCATGTAATTGAATATCACAAAGAATATATCTGGCGGCGACCATTTTAGAATACACTATGTAATGGTTAACATCTGTGATTGTCTATCCGGAAAATTGAAGAACTGGTTTCAATAATCCACATATCTGCAGATTTTTCAAAAGAGATTCAGAACCTCTCCTGGAAAATTTAGAGGTGCGAGGTCTGGAATTGGCTACATTCTTTCAGTTGGCATGTAAAAGCTTAACTATAATGTATATGCGTAGTACTATATATATGTATAAATTAGAGCAGGGATTCTCCTGAAAAAATTTTATGTAGTTACAAATGCGACCATAAGAAGTGATTGGTAGGCGCGCACAGATTTTTCCGCTAATGAATAGTATCATCCAGTGACTATATATTAAGGAAAAATCTGTGCGCGCCCACATTTTTTCAGGGGAATCTCTGCTCTAATTCATACGAATATACGGTATTGTACATATGCATGAATGTTTAATTAAAGCAAGGGCTATGTGAACTATTAATTTTTTCGAAAGTTTTCTGATGAACATTAACAATTTTTACATGCTGCGTATGATGAATAAATCTGGCATATAAATATTACAACTTTTATCTGGTGTATAACTTAGTAAATTATATTTGTAAACAAATAATAATCTCTATATATATACAATAAATTACTAAGAAATATTTTTATTTATTTATTTGTTCAATATAGAAAAAATAATATAATCAAAATAAATTATAGCAAATAATCAGCAAATATAAATAAGGGTCTAGCCAAATACTGTACAAGTTAAATAATCCCTTCAGCTTTTTAATTTAGAATAATTTTGATTTAAAGCTGTTGCCATATCGTAATTAACGCTAAATTAATTTATAATGTGACAGATGATATATTTTTATACGATAATTAAAATATACAAATAATATTCTTATTTTTAATAGATTTTATAAGAAAATCGCGAAAGAACCAAAAATAGTCAATATATAAAGTATTGCATTACATTGCTAACAAATAAGGTTTATTTATTAACGTTAAAAACTGCCCACATAAAACTAATGGATTCCAAATACTGTACTAAATAAATGACACCTTCCAAAAGTAGGCAATTTTAGCTTTTTCTGGAACTGCTTGTTTCAAATTCAATACAGTATTTAGATTCAGAACCCCACCAAGCAGAGCTGCAAGGGGTGAACAGCATCCAGTGGCAAAATTCAGAGCGGAATAAAAACCCCGTAAAATATGCCGTATTTATAAAAATATTTACACGGCGAATTACTTCTGGCACCCTAGCGCAACTGCTCTTGGCGCCCCCCTGTTTAAATTTTTTTAAACATATTGCAGTCTTTGAAGAAGAAATGCGTTTTTGCAAAAGTCATTTTAGAGGAAATATATTACTAAAGTTTATTATTTAATTGCATCTCGAAAGTTTTAAAGTAATAATTCTATTAAAATATTATTATTATACTCACTATTATTAAAAATAATCATTTTACATTTTGTAAAATTGTAAATTACCTGCATTTTTGTTATAATTTTTTTCTTACCGTGTGAAAAATTTTTATAAGAATCGAGTTGTAGAATCCAAAATATTGGATTCTATAAACTCGATTCTTAAGAAATATTTCTTAGTTCATTGCTATTTAAATAATAATAATCTTAAATAATTAAACATAAAAATAGTAATGAAATATAATTAACGAAATACAGTACAGATAAATATATAATCTGAGTTGTTGTATACATGAAATATCTAATACTGTCAATATATTTATTGTATTTTCAAGTTTAAACTATGATATGTATCTATATTAATAATAATTAATATTTGGAATCAGTTACACCTACATTTTACAATCGTATTTTTCTTGCTGTCTGGAATAATGTGATAAATTCCAAAGCAGAAGTAAAATTGTTCACAGAAAAGGAATTATATTTTTCTATACAGTATAGTTTTTTTTTTATTCTCTTTCAGGTGGGCATGAATAGTTTAATTATTAATTTAGGAAACTATGTATTATTAGGCGTTAGAATATTTTTATATCCTATTGATCCAGGGATATTCAAATAATTGTTAGTGGGAGGGTATTAATGACATTTTTGCCAACTTAGCATTCAACTAAATAAAATTTGCAGAAAAATATTGATTTTCTATTGAATATAAAAAAAAATATTATAACTACAATCGTTTCTTTTACATAAAAATATAAAAATTTTTGGACTTTATTTTTCATTGAGTAATCAAGTAGAAAATTTCAGAGAGACTTCTCATATAATTCATGATTTAATTAAAATTTTAAAATATTAAAAAGGTAACATATAAATGACTATATAAATGTAAAACACAATAAAATAAGATTTCTTTGCCAGATCTTACTGCTTTATACATTATACAAACCCATTCTCAGCTGATTTAAATTTTGCTGGATAGTTAAAATTTGCTGACTTATTTTCTATGTATACTGCTGTATCGACCCACATATAGGACAACTTTCATATCTCTAAAAACTAAATTTAAGCTAGAAATATAAAAATGTCATCTATTTTGACTTTTATGAATCAAGTATGTATGTATTTTCTCAAGACAATTAAATATCTAATTCATAGTAATAGGCAGATTATTTTTGCATGCATACTTTTATAAATAACTATTTTTTATACATAGGTAAATGAAATTTTCATATTTTAACTTTGACGTCGGATTATGTTTCGTTACAGGGGCAGACTAGCTGGAGCGATCTTTGTATTTCTCTCTTTACAATAGCAAAATATTCTTCAAAAATTAGAATAGCTTAGAACAGCACTTCTCAAACTTTTCCATTTGGCGATCCCTTTTACCCGATAAAATATTTTTGTGATCCTGGATATAGAGTATATAAACTAGGAATACAAATTAAAACATTTGCTAAAATTTGGGGGTCGCAGAACTTTGAGAAGCACTGGCTTAGAATATTTCATATTGTTTAGGAGCTACTTGCATCATTTCTGGCCTAGCATACTATATTTAATGATAAACTTAACAATAAATGCTATTATTTTTTATATTCTTGTACTGTGAAAATTACATGCAGAAAACGATGATATATACCAATACATATTTATATGAACTATTTAACTTCTAAACTATCGATCTATATTAGTGTTGAACATCGAACATCGATGTTTTATGAATTATCGATGTTTTGTTATCGAAATTCGATGTTTTTTCTGTTTATGTAGCAGAATTGACGTTTGGGTTAAGTAATATTACCTAATATTTTATAAATGAAATTTTTTATAATTGGTGATGATTTTATTTAATTTTTTAGTTTTGCTTTAGGAAAATCGAACAATCCATCTGGCAATATTGATTTAATGCTTATATTTGTCACGTGAGACACTTTATTGTTGTCATTTAATTAATATTCGAAACTATTTCGGTTTATTTTTTTTTATTTCAAAGTATTTATACCTTTATAGCTCAGTACGTATGCCTCCGAAAATCTTTCTGTGGCAACATTTTGCTAAAAATAAAAGATTGTTGTCATTTAATTAATATTCGAAACGATTTCGGTTTATTTTTTTATTTCAAAGTATTTATACCTTTATAGCTCAGTACATATGCCTCCGAAAATCTTTGTGGCAACATTTTGCTAAAAATAAAAGAAATTTTGCAATTTGCATATATTATTCAAAAGACAGCATAACATTATAAGGTGA
Source organism: Olivierus martensii (assembly GCA_000484575.1). Taxonomy (NCBI): domain Eukaryota; kingdom Metazoa; phylum Arthropoda; class Arachnida; order Scorpiones; family Buthidae; genus Olivierus; species Olivierus martensii. The sequence continues at coordinate 38,970 of AYEL01069424.1, forward strand.
TATGATGGCAATGCTATTTATTGGCCTTTGATTAGAAAGCAGTGCAAAAATGGAAAGACAAACTGAAAATGTCTGCAAAAGTCAATACCTGCATGGTGTTGCATTTCATAAAGTACTCTTACAAGAAAATAACTACAATAATTCAGTACAAACATTAATCAAAAACAAAAGATATAAGAAGATCTTTAATGCTTCATCAAAAAACAAAAGCATTTGAATTTAATGAAAATGCCATTTGATTACATTAACAGAAAACTAAACAATTATTTATCTACTAGATCACCACATTATAAAATATTAATTTAAAACTTAGAGGATCCAGATTCAATTCCAGCCACACAAGATTATTTTCTGATTAGATTCAGCCCTGAACTTATGAAGCCCATCATTTTAAGACCTATTTCATTATAAGTCTGATTGTATTAACTGAGTAAATACATTTTCTATTTCAATCATAAAGGCCTGAAATTGAATCTGTTCCCATTTTAAATAGACCTATTTCATTATAAGTCTGATTGTATTAATTGAGTAAATACATTTTCTATTTCAATCATAAAGGCCTGAAATTGAATCTGTTCCCATTTGAAATATATGAGAGATCCATTTGGTGTAAAATAGGACAGATAACAGTATTATTACTGGTTATATTTCTGATATTAAAAATGCATATTTTAATCCACTTTTAAAATATTTGCACATTAGAAATTTCTTGTAAAAGCAGAGTTGAAGCTCATAAATCGAATTTTTGGTACAAATTATATCTAATCATAAAATCAAGATCTTGTTTATTGGGGCTTTGTAAACTGGGATTGATTTGTATGCAATATATATTCAGAATCATAAATTGAAATACCGGTAACTTCAATGTAGGGTGATTATCTCGGACACCAAAAGTCCCAGTTTTCTTCAAAGTATGTAAAAGGAAAATAATGTCCAAGCAATGATTTAAAATATAAAAGCTAAAAGCAAGGCTAGTTTAGTATAAAATGGATATGCAATAAAAATTCCATGCTCTGGCAACACTATGCAAAACTATTGAATTGTTCGGAAAGTAAATTTTTTTCATAAAAATGAACGACAATTTTTTATAGTATATAAATATTTTATTAAATTATATATCGACATTTTGATCCAACATTTGTTGCCATCTTTCTGGTAGTAACATGATTCCATGCTTGTAAATTTCTGATCTTTTCTTGCAAAAAACTGAACCAAATGGTTTTTGACATCCTCATTTAAACTAAGTATTTTGCCATTTAAAGAATTTTGTAAAGACCAGAATAAGTAATAATCAGAGGTGCCAAATATGGTGGGTATGATAGCACATCCCATTCATGCTGTAACAGCTGGCAAGTCATCAAACTTGTATGAAGTTTGGCATTAACATGGTAAAACACTATCCTTTTCTGTTAATCAATTCTGGCCACTTCTGTTTGATGGAATCACTCTTTTGTCTAATTGGTAGCAGTACACTTCTGAATTACTCGTGGAATTGTATGGAAGAAACTCAAAGAAAACAAATTCATTGAAATCCCACCAAACAAAGAGCATCATTTTTTGATGAATATGGGGTCTCGGAGTGCTTTGAGCTAGTTCATTTCTTCTGGTCCATGATCACTTGCATTCAACTTTGTTGTAAACAATTCATTTTTCATCAACCCACTTGCATTCAGCTTTGTTGTAAACAATCCATTTTTCATCAACAGTTATGATTCACTTCAGAAAGGGATCATTTTCTTCACGTTTTAGCAGCAAATCACAGATGTTGATGCAATGGAGCAAAGCTTTTTTTGAGAACACGTGGAACCCAAATATCAATGTTTCAACTGGTCGTAAACAGTTGAATTCAAAAAATCCAATCTTATAGCAATTTCTCGTGTTGTTATTCAGTGGTTTGTTTCAACCAATACTTTATTTTGTCATCATCAGCTTCGACTAACCTTCCAGCATATGGTGCATCTTTAACATCAAAATTGTCAGAATGAAATTTTGCAAACCAGTTTTGGCATTGACATTCTGTTAACACATCTTCTCCCTACACTTTATATAACTTTTTCTTTCTTGGACAGCGTTCTTACTTTTTCAGTAATAAAGTAAAATATTCGAAAATCTTTCAATGGAAAATCATTTTGTTTTCCATTTTTGATAAGACACAAAAAAAAAAAAAGAAAAACAACTGCACAGAATGAAAAAGAATTTTTTTATAAATATACCTTGAAATGTCAGCTGTCGAAATTATAATGACAGTATTAAGTCTTAGAAATGAAATTGGCGGGAAAAATACAACTAATGCCACTGGTGGGAAAAAACGAAATTACTTTCCGAACAACCCAATAGTAATTCATATTTTAGCAGAATACCATTATTGCACCATCTCTTCTTTGAAATTGAGCATTGTTAGAGTGAACCTGTGATTGGAAGGCATTTTGACTCTACCTTTTAAATATTGAGTTTTGTATTAGTTCAAAAAGTAGATTTTATTTAATTTTTAATATTGTAAAAGAATTTGGTATTGGATATGGCAAAAAGAATGTGAAAATGCATATAGAGACAATGTCACAAGTGTGGGATGTGTCCAATCTTATGACAATCTTGTAAGAATGTGTCTCAAGTTGGTCCTTGAAAAAGTTGGTTATCTTAATGCAAGAAAAGAGTATTGACATATTAGTTTTGTGCTTATATACATAATTTTAAATTTTTGTGATTTTAAGTGACAGTGTCAAATGAACACGCACATATACTGAAAACAATGTAACATATCATAATATAGAAGCATATTCCATTAAAAAATATAGTAATTTTTTAAACAAACATACTACATTTTATTGATTAGTAAATTTATTGATTAAAATATTTCAAATGAATATATTTCATGTAATTTGATGTCACCAAAATGCATATAACAATAATGATTCAAAAGGAAAAATGTACATTATTAAAGATTAAAAATTTTATTATTAATCAATTTCAATATATTGTTTATGATCTTAAATGATTTTTTTTAAATATAGGTAACCCTCAACTTATGTCTATTTGCACTTTTGACAGCCAAAAATTATTAAAAATTCTCTAATTTAACTTTGCCACTTCAGACATGTATCACGTTGCCATCTGTATATGACTGCAGCATTGCCATTAGTCGGCAAGAAAAACCTTTCAATAATAAGCAATAGCCGCTAGCATGATTCAACTATTTATAACTTATCACAGTTTTTGACATGTTAGTTGCTAATCAGCAGTCGAAGTATTTGCTTCTCTCATTGCAATTTTTGTATCTCATCATAACCTTGTCATGTTCAATAAATGAAGCAATGCTACTGATGAAAATTCCAATGTAAAAAAGGAGGAGAGGAAAGCTTTAGGTTTTACTGCTTTAAGTTAAACAGAAACCTAATTTATGAAAATATTAAAACAGAAATCAAACAAAGCAAGACAACGGAGATATTGGAACAGAACCTCATCGGAAGTTGAGGACTACCTGCATTTAAAATAAAGAGGCAAATAATGAAGAAACTGAATATAACAACGGAGATATTGGAACAGAACCTCATCGTAAGTTGAGGACTACCTGCATTTAAAATAAAGAGGCAAATAATGAAGAAACTGAATATAAAATAATAAAAATTATAAAAAATTCCACATTATCTTTGTAACAGTTTTCAGTTTAATTGCTTGCTATATAGCAAAAATTTAGAAATTAAGAATTTATAACAAATAAATAGTTTAAGTATATAAAATCTATTCTCTCTAGAGTAGATAATTTATTATTTATTATAAGGCCAGAATTTTAAGTGTATTTGTCATATAAGTAGCATTTATCTACATTTTTTCTTTACAAGGAAATAGAGATTATTAATTAAATAATATATTAATATTTAAAAATCTTACAGAAATTACAGCCCACAAATGGTTTTTTCATATTCAAATATTAAATATATGAAGTACACATTTAAAGTAAACACTGTTCAAGAATGTGCTATACTCAATAAACATGAAGATAACCCAGTTTTGAGTTTTGTGCTCACGAAATTTAATATTTAAAACAAAAATATAACACTATTTTAATACGTGTTTTCCATTAACTAAGAAATGTCAACTTAACAAACAACAATCTGATAAGTACTATATTGCATAGCTCAACATTTAAGACAGCTTTATGTTATAATGTCAACAGAACATATGTTGCATTGCTATACGAATACTCATAAATTAGATATAATTTTACTTTTTAAACTTACCTAAAACTTAAACGATCTTAGCACAAGCAATGACATCACATGAACATTGCATCTGACTAAAGCAATTAATTAAGCAAACTTCCCAGTAACGCCATCTGTCTATATTTAAGTTATCGCTATTTTTAGAGGAAATTATTTTCTTATTGCTCGTTTACTGCTAGAAAATAACTTTCATACTTAACGATAAACTGATGATAATGTTTTAATAATCAATCATTTCACTTTTAATAGAAATTCCTATCCTAACAAATCGTTATCATATAAATTTCTGATATACAATATTGTACTGTACTCATATAATTTTAGAAAAATATTTTAATCAGGAATCTATTTACACCCACCCCTCGATTTACACGGTAGATACGTTCCTGGAAAAATCGTGCAAACCGAAACCGTGTAAAAGCAGCTCAAATAGAAATTTTGCTTATTGACAACTGATTTATGAACCGATATCCAGAAGAGGCGTTACATTAGTTTGACAATCCACTTTATAGATGAGGAAAGTAAATTATGCAATGTAGCATTAGACGATTTTATATTGTGAGAACGGTATACTAGTGAGTATCTAGCTAATAAACTAAAACAGTTAATAAAATACTGGAAAATAGATGAAGAGTATGTCAATGCAGCTGTTACTAACAATGCATAAAAAAAAAACATCGATGTTTCCTTTCGATGGTTTTATCGATGTTAAACATCGATATTTTCCTATCGATATTCAACACTAATATATATAAAGTGATTAAATACACATTCTTAATTTTTTGTAATCATCCATTTAATTATTTTTATTTTTAAAAAGTTTTGTATTTTGAAATTAATCATTTTCATACCTTCTTAAAAAAGGTAGAAATACAGAACAAAACTTAGATAGCCTGTTATTGTCTCTAAAAAATGATGTCACTTACAACTGCCCAAATTTAGAGATGCTGAAACTTAATGTTTCAAAAATCGAATTGATACTAAATATAGCTCAGGAAAGCTCAAGTTATCCAAGCTTTTATAATAATTATTATTTAAATCATTTTAAAGTCCAGTAATCGCTAATCAACGCATTTTGGTTATAACTAATTGTTTGTGATTTATTTTGATTTTGTGATATAGGGATCAATGGGCGAAATATAATGTTGAAAAAAAAAAACAAATAATTAAAAAAGTAAACAAGACTATGAAATATTAAGTAATAACATTTTAATTAAAAGGGTATTTATAAAATCAAAGATGTAACAGTAAAAATTTAATTCACAGAAATAAGGTAAAATGTTATAACTCATAAAAATAAGTCAAAATATCTTATACAAAATACTATCTGATAAAAAAAAGATCAGAATAATCAAAATTCTTTTCCAGTAAGATTTAAATGATTAAATCTTACAGCAAAAGGTATAATAAGGTATAATAAAGGCAACTAAAATGTGCTGAATATTAACTACAAAGTTGAAAAGATCAGAAATTGTTTTGTCTTATCCCATTAAAAGATATGAGCTGGGCCGGATTAAGCTAGTGCGGGGCCTGTAGCATATGTTAAGAAAGGGGCCCCATATTAAAAAAAAACAACACCTATATTTGAACACACATATTTTTAATTTGCATAATAATTACCATTATCAAAAGTAACAACATAGTTAACATTATTGTCTATAACTCATAAAAATAAGTTAAAATATCTTATACAAAATACTATCTGATAAAAAAAGATCAGAATAATCAAAATTCTTTTCCAGTAAGACTTAAATGATTAAATCTTACAGCAAAAGGAATAATAAAGTAGGCAACTAAAATGTGCTGAATATTAACTACAAAGTTGAAAAGATCAGAAATTGTTTTGTCTTATCCCATTAAAAGATATGAGCTGGGCCGGATTAAGCTAGTGCGGGGCCTGTAGCATATGTTAAGAAAGGGGCCCCATATTAAAAAAAAACAACACCTATATTTGAACACACATATTTTTAATTTGCATAATAATTACCATTATCAAAAGTAACAACATAGTCAACATTATTGTTTAAATATTAATTTTTCTATATTTAACATGAGCAATGTATCCATTTCATGCAGAAGTTTATGTTCAGTCACACTAAGTTATCCTCTTATGCTCTTTCTCTCACAATTTCGTGACACCAAATGAAAAGGCATTAAATATGATATAAATCACAAGATTACTGGTTTAACGCTCGTATTAGATGATCAAAAAAATTATGTACATATTTATTGGCGCGGGACCCGTAGCATATGCTATTTTTGCTACTACGTTAATCCGGATCTGGATATGAGTAACGAATAATGAATTCTATTGTGCCTAAACAGAATCTTTAATACGATTTCATTTTTTCCGTTTCTACAATAACTTGATTCCCAATATTTGATCTCTTGGAGACAATTCTACTATGACAAACTTCACATAACTATTGTTATAATTACAACTTTTATTAAAAAATCATAAAATTACTACGATAAATGGAAAAATATTGGAAATACAGCATTGCAGAATTTCCCTTTTTTTCAGTACTTAATGACTTATTTAAGACTGAAGTTCGAACTTCGGCCATCTGTTTACTTATGAGATAGTTCAATAATTTTAATAGTTCGGTTTTTAGAACCATACTGTAGTTCTGTAATAGTTACGATTCAAAAAAATAAGATATATATATTCAAACTATGATAAACTTACCTGGAACATTCTGACAAATATCGAAGATCATTTGTAAAATTTAATATTTCTACGTCTTCCTTTTCTGCAATATCTACTAAATAATGTAATAATGTCATTCGAGGTTTGTTTGCTCTTGTTTCCATAAGTTTTTCCAAGGTATTCAATCGAAATCCATAAGCATTACCAGCATAACTACCCTATAAATATATATATGTATATATAAAGATCAGATTATAATTATAATTTTAAAAAATTGAATAAAAATTATTAAATCTCACAGCATTTATAAAGTTTCCAGTGATCAGGATGATTTTTAAGAATTTTCTAAGAGGCTTATTTTTAAGAATAACATCACAAGTTTCAATGTAATGTTGTATTTGAGGTTTGAGAATGTCAACATTTGGTTGGAATTCTTCTACTTGGATCATTGCTTGCACTCTTGTATTATAAGCTTTCACTTCTGATAGAAGCAAGTAAAATTTTTCTGCAGTTCCTAATTTTGAATTATCTCCATTATATTCTTTTATAGAAATCATCTAAAAATATTTAAAAAGTATTAGCATTTTTAATTTTTGTATTTTATATAATTTTAGAGAGGAAAGTTATAGAACATATTCATAAATTTTCTACTTTCTTTCAATCAAAGCAATTTAAGTAAAATAATGTATTATTATTAGAGTGGATCGAGGGAAGATGGTTATCGGGGCGAGATGCGTATTTTTCTCTAGTTCGTTAATATTTCAACAGGTGGCGACCGAAAGGAGTTTATAATAACCTTCTATAAGCACACCAATAATATAAAAGATGGCCACTACCAGACGAACAATTAGTCGCATTGAAAAGCAAAAAATTCCTGGTAAGTGTTGAAATTTTCATCCAAAAATTGCACAGTCGGTTTTTAAAGTAACATTAATGATCGCAATGATATTAGAATAGTGGAATTTGGTATATTTAACGTGTAGTAGATACTTTAAAGAATACTTTGCTTTTGACATCATTCCAATTTAGCAATATTAAGTCGCGTGATCAAAAGTTGAATCTTACCCTGATCAACGGTAAAGATGACAATATTTGCTTCGGGGTTAGATGCCGAATCTAAATTTTTGTATTAATGATTTGAATCTTACCCTGATTAACGGGAAAGATGACAATATTTGCTTCGGGGTTAGATGCCGAATCTAAATTTTTGTATTAATGATTTATTTTCCTAGAATCAATGACAAGAACATACGTTAGAACCTCTAGCAGAGGTCTTTGGTCCGAAGAGTCTTTGAAACTTGCAATTGAGCATATAAAAACGGGAGGTATGAATTGCTTCAGAGCTTCGCAGATATATGAGATTCCTTACAGCACATTGAAAAGGCGATTACAGAAGAACGATGATGAAAAACATGGCATGGGCCCATACAGTAATTAATTCATTATATGTTTAATACTAATTATATATCCTTAGTGAAGTAGGGATCAAAGGTTAACGAGATATACAACCGTTTGGGTGGCATAAGTAGCAGAGCATGGGAACGAGACGCTTCGCGCCGCACATTGTAGCGAGGCGAGGCGAGGCACGGCGTCAAACTGCATGCACCGTTTATAAGCAACGAATAGCAGTGACGCCAGTGAATCTTTTAGCCTCCATATCTCATTAACTTTTGATCTTTGGCCCTTAATTTACTAGAGATGGAGAGCAACGCGCTATAGTGTCGCGTCGCGTCCAATCGCGTTTCTCTATTATAGATTTTATAGAAGTTTTTGTTTTTGCATAAATTATCGAAGAAATATTAAAAATTCGTTATTTTCGAAACAAATATAATAAAAAAGTTAACAAATAGAATAACAATAACAAATTTAATAAAAAAGTTCAACAATACTCTTTGTTAGGAATAAATATTTTTGTTTGCGTTGCTGATACGAAGGCGCGAGGGGAACGCGGCAAAAACTACGATCGAAATATTATATTATGTTTATACACGGTGCAGTCAGAAAATAAAAAATTCTTTTCTAATTTCTGATTGCATCATGTATAAACAAGCCTCCTATTTCAAACCTTTTTTAGGGAAAATTTTCAATTTATACGCGAGAATATACCATACTTAAATATCTGATTTTATTTAATTCTACTAATATTATAGAATTTATGGTGTTAAATATACATGGTATATGAATGAGAGATTTATTGGATGAATAAAGAGTTCATTTTTGCTATTTATTAAAGTCAATATCATCCAAAAACTCAGTGGCCATCTTACCCGGAATATTCGGGGTAAGATGACTAATTGTAACTTTTTTTAAAAAAATTATAAAAAATTACCCGATTGCTATATCAAAGATTTTGATGGAGTCATATATGGATAACACTTGTAAGTTTAAGTACAAAAAATATGAAAGGAAAATATTCAAATTTAATATGAGTTTTAGGGTCAAAAAGCTTAAGTATGCCGACTTCCCCCGATCCACTATATAATATCAAATAATATACACATAAATAATATATAGTATATATACTGTATATAATAATATATATACTATACAGGGTGTTTTCACAACTTGTATTATAAATTAAATAATAAATTTAGAACGAAATTATAAGTCAAAAGTGTAGAAAGGAAAAAAGCATCCAAATTTCTTGAAAATAGTCCTATTTTCTAGGAAACTGGATTTTTTAAAATATGACGTCACTTCTGTATAGATGTTATAAATGGAAATACGTAAGTTTAACGCGCAGAACGAGATACAGTAATTCGATTTTATATGTTAATTTATTTGAATTTAACATATTAAACTATGAAATTAATTAAAAAATTAAATATTGTAATTGTAAATTATATTATGTTCAAAGTGTTCTCTATTTGCTACTATACATGTGTTGGTGGGATTAAGAACAAAATTAATTTGACTATTCAAAATTAATTGAAAATACTTTATTTAAGTAAAGTTTTAATAAACTTTATGAATTATTATTATTTCTAATAATAAATAAATTTCTACCGTCGGCCGAATTGACCGCTTCCATTTTAGAGGACTCTGTTTCGATTGTCCGATCTAATCCCTTGGAAGATTTATTCGTGGGGCCGGGCCTAGCCCAATGATCTCTATTTCCATAATCTGGCTGGCCCTCCGTAGGAGTGGGCAGACTCTCGAAAAGCTGTTTCACACCGCTATTTAGTAATTCTCTACCTTTAGTGGAAAGTGATATCATCTGTTGATAAAAAAAATAAATTTCTACTAATTAATTAATTAAATATGTGGATTTATACAATTAAGGGGAACGAATTATACTATTGAAGAAAAACAAAGTGACGCCATATTTAAAAGTTCCGTTTTCTCGAAAAGAGGCAATTAATGCAATTTTTCTCTATAGAATTTCGTCCTGAACCCACTGCTTGAATTATTCTACGAATCACGGAAATACTCTGTATACACAATATACTATAGGCCTAATACTAATATCTATATAATACTTCCAATAATTCAAAATTCTCATAACAATAATTCAAGATTAGTTTTCTCATACGAAAAAATAAAAAGGTAAGTCTTAGGATCCGCATTATTTCAAAATTTTTCACAACATAATTCAAGATTATACGAAATCTCATACGAAAAAATAAAAAGGTAAGTCTTAGGATCCGCATTATTTCAAAATTTTTCACATAAAGGCAACTTTATCAATATTTTTTATATATCTGTTCAGGACAAGTGCGAATTCAGGAAATACTAGAATTTCCTAGTCAAAACGAGAACATTCTAACGCTTGTCGGACGTTCTAATATTTCCTAGTCCCAACTCGAAATGCTGAACTTTTCTTATTTAAAGTCCGGAATTTCTAGTTTTTCCTAGTCAAAACACGAAGTGACAAAAAGTTAAAACAAAAGCCTTCATTTCTCATATATTCCTGCTCAGAGTTCGATATTTCCAGCAGAAATTTCTTTCTTAAGAGAATATCCGCCAGGATAAACAAATCTCATTGAGGAAGGTTTTCTTATTTAAAGTCCGGAATTTCTAGTTTTTCCTAGTCAGAACACGAAGTGACAAAAAGTTAAAACAAAAGCCTTCATTTCTCATATATTCCTGCTCAGAGTTCGATATTTCCAGCAGAAATTTCTTTCTTAAGAGAATATCCGCCAGGATAAACAAATCTCATTGAGGAAGGCTGCAATCTGCGCCTGTGGAAGTACACAGGGCTAAACCAACACCATCTAGATAGAGATATCTCTATCTATCTCTGTCTAGGTGGTGTTGGCTAAACCCGCTTTCAATGCACGAAGCATTGTATATCTAAATTACGCTTGTGCACAAAGAACAACATTTTGTGCAATTCTAAATGGCACGAAAACCTACCTTGCAAAAATAAATAAGATATATCTAGTTGTGTTTTTATTTTTGTATTTACGGTAATACAATGAATACAAGAACTGCTGATTAATTGATTAAAACATTATATAATTTATATTAGTCGACAGGAAATAACAATTTTATTATTTTATGAGAAAATGAAATAAGACAAATTGTAAACAGAGCTAACTCTCATTCATTACTACAAGGTTGACTTTAAGGAACTGAAATTGCCACTTTTTTTTATTTTTATGGGCAAATATTTTAATATTTTTATTAGTCGAAGTTCAACATAAAATATGAAATAAAAAATTTTAAAAGTTGAAAAAACAACTAGGTAACTCTTATTTATTTTTACAAGATAGGCTTTTGTGGCATTTAGAATTACACAAAATGTTATTATTTTTGCACAAACATAATTTAGATACACAATGCTTCGTGCATTGAAAGTGGGTTTAGCCCTGTGTACTTCCACTGACGCAGATTGCAGCCTTCCTCAATGAGATTTGTTTATTCTGGCGGATATTCTCTAAAGAAAGAAATTTCTGCTGGCTAATATCGAACTCTGAGCAGGAATATATGAGAAATGCAGGCTTTTGTTTTAACTTTTTGCCACTTACAAGGGGAGGAAAAATTTTAAAAGTTGAAAAAACAACTAGGTAACTCTTATTTATTTTTACAAGATAGGCTTTTGTGGCATTTAGAATTACACAAAATGTTATTATTTTTGCACAAACATAATTTAGATATACAATACTTCGTGCATTGAAAGTGGGTTTAGCCCTGTGTACTTCCACTGACGCAGATTGCAGCCTTCCTCAATGAGATTTGTTTATTCTGGCGGATATTCTCTAAAGAAAGAAATTTCTGCTGGCTAATATCGAACTCTGAGCAGGAATATATGAGAAATGCAGGCTTTTGTTTTAACTTTTTGCCACTTAGTGTTTTGACTAGGAAAAATTAGAAATTCCGGACTTTAAATAAGAAAAGTTCAGCATTTCGAGTTGGGACTAGGTCGTGTTTTGACTAGGAAAATTAGAAATTCCGGACTTTAAATAAGAAAAGTTCAGCATTTCGAGTTGGGACTAGGAAATAACTTACTAGAACGTCCGACAAGCGTTAGGACGTTCTCGTTTTGACTAGGAAATTCTAGTATTCCCGACAAGCATTAGGACGTTCTTGTTTTGACTAGGAAATTCTAGTATTTCCTGAATTTGGATTTGTCTTATAACATCTCCATTGAAAATTCGCCTAAAATACAACCGAACTGTATGATATTTATTGCTGCAATAATATGCAGCATTATTATTACATTACGTCTATTTGCATCATTATTATCTACAGAACTCAATGATAAAAAATAACATTTTTAGAAAGCTTGAAATAAATATTCTTTTTTATCCCAAGAATATAATAATTACAAAAGGACAAATACAACAGATAGGAACTTAAATATTTTTTAGAATATAAGTTTATTTTTCAAATTTCGTAAAATATAAGCATGGAAAATATTAAATTTATATAACATTAAAAATGCAAAATGGCGAAATTAAACACTTGACCATTAGAACCTAACCATTTTGTATCATTTTATACTATCTACATAAAAAAGCTTCTTTCAGATCTATTTAAAATTATAATATAAATTTAGAGCATATTTTACAAATTTAATCGTTGCGTTTTGTTTTTAAGATAGTAGATAGATATATAATCTTGCAATATATCGTATTTGAATGACGAAATATTATTAAAGTTATATATTTTTTACTTGTTTGCAAAAAATTTATTAAACAGATAATGAACTGAAAAATTAGTGATTATTTTAATGTAACAAATGAAAATACAAAAATAAAAATAAGTTTTTAAACTTTTTAAAGAAACAATGGAGATGATGGAAACAGTTAACATATGAAAATAACAAATACGTAACTATTGATATTAACTCAATAAATAAAATTTTTAAACATTTCACAACGAAAGAAATCTTACGATTACATCATTAAAATATAAAATTTAAGAAATAATAAGGAAAGCAATGAAATCTTTAGACAAAAATCAATTTATATAGAATCACATTCTAATTATAAAGCATAAATGAGAAATAAACTGAAAAATTCTAAAAACATTATATATGGAAAGATATCAATGTATAAAATAATACTAATAGCATTACATAATTACAAATTATAATTGAAAGTGAAATTATCTGTAACTCAAAAAAAATGAAAAATTAGAAAATTGGAGCAAAACAAATATGAAAAAAATCAAGAAAAACGCTTTAACAGAAATTATTCTATGAATAAATTTCATATCTTCATCAGGGTAGTTTGCTTTTCAAAAAAGGTAAAAATATGAAAAACAGATCAGTAGACAGACATATTTTTAATTATAAATACAGTAAATTAAACTAAATTCAGGAGTAACGATTTAATATAAAAACACAAATTAATATAGAATTATTTTATTAATGTAGAAAGTTATAAATGTGTCTAATTCTTTCCTATTGAAAACCAATGAAACAACGATTAACTTTAGATTTTCTGATATTACAGATAGGATACAAAGAATACTAAAAAATACAAAAAAATACTGATTTTATTAACAACTTTGATATATTAATACATTTTTATTATATTATCATCATTTTAAGTGAAAGAAATACTGTCGAAAGTACTGTCAACACTAAGTTACTGTCTAAGTAAACTAGAGTTGTAGAAGTAGGAATTAACATTAAATTATCCCATATTTTAGAATGGTGCAAATATTTAGATTTATGCTGTAAAAGAAAATATATTAAACAACAATAGATCATTCGTAAAACTTTTACCGGCAGTAGTAGTTAGAGATCAGATCGAATATATTTTTAAAAAAGAAAAATGTTATTAACAATGCTTAGCATTTATAATAATTACATTCTAACATTTTGTCCAGTGGAGCTTTACTGAAGAGAGATCTTCCCTAAATGTATTTAGTTCTCTACTAAATTTCAAACTTGTTCATTTCTATGTTTTATAATTATTAGTTAAATGCACTTTTCATCTGTGTTTTGCCTTATTTGTTTTCTCGGCTTAGTAGAGGATTATAAAAGCTACAGTATGGTTTCATTCACATATTACTTTGATTATTTTCATTTCTAATAATTTTTATCGTTTTAAACACTTATATTACAAAATACTTTATGTTATAAATGTTTTACACTTTAAATGCATATATTATATTATACTATTGTAACGAATAAAATGGAAATTAAATTATAGAATAAAGCTTTAATTTAAAATAAAAAATAATAATTCTTCCTGGTATGCATTGTCATGCTGATTTCATCCCCATTACTCCATAAAAGCAGTCCAGTGGCGTAGCTGAAAACTGAGAGGCCCCCCGCAAAAATGTCGATGGGGACCCTCTTTTTAATTTATCGATATAATTTATTTCAAATGCTATGTAAACTCTATAACACTGGGTGTCAACGTGTCGACATAAAAAAAGCCTAACGCAAACTAATTTATTAATAAGGTTAATACGAAAACTTTATACAGGTGAAAATAATTTTATATATATACAAATTGTAAAACTTTTAAACAGATCTACATTGATTTAAATGGAAATACTTTTATTTGGACAAATTTAACAATAATTAAATACATCAGAAGATACCAATTTAAAGCCAAACCTTTACCACGCAGCCATCTGGCCGACAACTAAATTTAGCTTTATTTCTCGGAACATGCGATTTCGATTTACAAAGGAAAAAATTACCACAAAATTTTGTCACCAGGGAAAATTTAACATTGGAAGCGCATTATTTGGGGTTAATTAAATAGTAATGATTGGAGAGACACTATAAATCAAATTTCGTTTTGGTACAAGATTATTTTTATTTTGTTAAAGATTACGATTAATTTTTATTTTGGAATAATTTATAGGATGTGGTTCAATATATCCTCCTTTCAGATGTTCTAGAAACTGCATTCTTTGAACGACATTTTTACAGCAAAGTACAACAGTTCAATTGATTTGCCTCACAAGCAGCATTATTTTGTCTTTCAAAAACACATCGGGACATTGTCTTTGATACACAGATTTTTTTATACATGTCCCACATCAAACGAAAAAAAAAAAAAAAACGAACGAGATGGCCAAGTCGCGAAAAATGAACGTTTATTTTCTATGAAATGTCTGTATCTGTTTTCGAATTATTCTGTTTTCTATGAAATGTCGTCGTAATATTCACCATACGGGCAATTCAATATGAGGTGGTGCTCTATCCTGCATGAATATGGTAAAGTCGAGGCATCTTCGCTGATGAAGTTGGGGAATAGCAAAGTTCATCAGCAGTAATGAAGCAAGTCACCGATCCTGTTGGGCGATTTTTCTCGAAAAAGTATGGACTGATGACAAATGACGCAGTGAACTCATATCACTGACTTTCGGTTAGATTATATTTGTTAAGCCGCCATATCACGCTTGGAATATTCTATATTTGGCACTACCTGGTTGACCTCACCATAGGCTGGCCAACACCTACGGTGGAGTCACCTAGGAGGTTGAAGGCTACTGTTCAACATATCCCTCCGTTGAATCTCATTCTTCCTATTCTGATTTATTAATATCCCATCCTTCATCCCTCATTCTGCTTTATGAGTATGAAATCGAAATTTTTTTACAAAATATTTTATAAATTCAAGAAAAAAGAAACAATGTATTGTTTCTTTTTTCTTGAACAATTTTCTTATAACAAGTAACTATAAGAAAAGATTAAATTAATTGGGAAAAATGTAAAAAACATTTCCAAGCAAGATAATTAGATCTACTTAGCTTGCAGAATGCAGATCAAAGACTGAATAATAGAATGAATTTATTAGTAGTATAGAAATTAAAAAAAGTGCAGGAAACATAATAATAAGAAACTCATTTAAGCATTGGACTGAATTATAATTAGAATAATTAAAATAACTAGCCATAAATTAATACAGTAATTTTATCTTCATAAATTTATATAATAAATATCTTTTAAAATGGTTTTTTTCACCTCATCGCATTCAGGTAAAATCTTCAACAAAGTTCTCAATCTTTCGGAACCAATTTCTGCAGACTGACAGTTTCGAATCAGTTTAACAAGCTGTTTCTCTCCTCCTTTGAACTGCTTCAGAAAAATGTTAATATTCAAACTTCTTTTTGGATCTAGCAAATAAATCTAATATGTAAAAGAAAAAAGTTACGAAGATTCCATTATATTAAATATCAACAGTATTTTAATCATTTTCATTTCTTACTTCAGTGTTTTTTCTTTTTAGTTTATTATTTTTTTCAACAATTACTGAAGAAGCAGTAGTCGACTTTTGACAAAACAATTCTTCTACTTGGTTGAAATTAACTTGGACATTGCTCGAATCCCAGAATACTTCACTCCAAATTGATTGTCCTATCGAAAAAAATTCGAAATTATATTAAAAAATATCTGAAACATTTTTTATTGCCATTTCTGCATTACCTAAAAATCGTCAAACTCTCAAAGCATTTAGTGTATAAAACTTTATCAGTAAAATAATTTGGCATTAATCAAATGTTATCCCTTAATTTTTCATGACATAAGTGAGAAGAATGTTGTCATATGCAACCTTTTTGGAAATTAAATATCAGTGTGTGCTCTTTTTATGTAGTGTAACTTTTTCTCCCCGTCAAAAATATAATTATATGAAAACTGTTAATTATTTGAATTAGATGTGGATATTGCGAAATGGTACACAGATTTTCTAGTAGTCTTCAATGTCACCGATTACAAAATATTGTAGTTGTAATAAAAATTAGCTAGTTGTATACTTTCTTCTATAATAAATCACTTTATAAATAACTCAGATTTTCTAATAGTCTTCAATATCACCGATTACAAAATATTGTAATTGTAATAAAAATTAGCTAGTTGTATACTTTCTTCTATAATAAATCACTTTATAAATAATTATACTCATAAATGCCAATTGAATGCACTAGTTTGTGCGCCCACACACAAACGCATATTTTATAATGAATACCTGTACATATTTTTGGAAATACAGCATTGTTTTGAAGCTCTAACAAATGCTGATACTAATACACGTGACTAAACTTTTGCAAATGCAGAATATCCAAAATCATATTCTGTAATCATTACTTTAAGTTTACTAATGGTAATTTATTTTTATTTACTGTATTTAGTAACCTGAATTATTCAGCTAATTAAATATTTTAACAGCAAATGTAAAATGTAGGGTGACTAAATGTTGTTCTTTTAACAGGACAAAATCCTACTTTTTATAATTCTGTCCGGTTTTTTAACCTTGTCCTGTTTCGTTCTACATTTTTAAAATAACATACTGCTCGATCCTGTTTTCATAAATACAATTTTATCTCCACTTTCGTGCATGATGCATTCTAAAAATCTGTATATTAAATTGTGCATAAATCATGCCATAGATTCACCTGTTACAAGATTTCGTTGCTAAGGTGTTAAAAAATTATAAAATTTCTATTATTTGTATGTTTATTTTTTATTATAGTATATTATATATATATGATTATTTGAAACACTGTATATTTATATAAAAGAAACGATTATTATCTACTGTTGTCGAAAATCACGCTTTATTCGTGCTCGACGTATAAGTTCTTTCTTCTGATAGTCACCACATACAGTATTAGAACAGTTATTTGTATATTTATAATATTTATAAATTTATGATCTTTATATTTTTACTAGTTTTACTTTGTTATTAGTTGAAACTATCAATTTCTTTTTATAAAATAATCATTCTGTTGGAAAGTTTTACTGTTTTTAGCCTATTAAAGATAGTTTAATTGACTTTAGAGAGGGTCGAAATTTTAAAACGGTTCTTCAAATTTGATAAATGTCCTAATTTATTTATTTATTTTTAATTCTGGTATCTTGATTTCTTTTTGTCAGAATATTGACCACCTTAAAAAGAATCTATAATAAATGATAGAAAAAATATATTTGAAATTTTCCCATAAAAATAGAAATTAGTAACATCAAAATTGAACAAAAATTAAATACTAATTTGGTTTTAATTCTATTATTCTTAGAATTAATTATCAAAATTATTTATAATTGTATAAATATCTATTGATATTTATAGCTCTAAGAGAATAATTTAATATTGCCTTCATGTCATTCTAGAATTTAAATAGATTAGACAACAAATTAATTGTAGTAATCAAGAAATGAATTTCACCGGATAACCCAGAAAATAAGCAAACATTCGAAATTATGAATAGTACGCATTTAACATTAAAGATAAATACAGCAAACTGTATATATATTCATTGTCATAATATATATAAAATGGCTATGAATACAATAACAGAACATTTGTGTATATATTCAACTAGTCTGTTATTTATTGAAAAAGGACAACATTTATTTACAGCACCGACCTTTTAACGAATTGCTCAATCGTCAAAATATACTATTAAAGAGAGTATTCATACTACGTCACCCTATTTCGAACACTTAGACTCCCTACCATCCCGTCATCATTCTTCGTCATACCAAGTTTAACCCTTAACTGTGATGTCACAAATTTGAAGACTTCTCCCCTTCTATTTAAAATTTTTTTCTTCGATTTTAGAATGAAATAGTAGAAAATAGGAATTACTTAACATTGGTACTTTGTTGCTATTTAATTTCCAAATAAACTTTCAAACAACTGAAACAAATGCTGTAGAATTAAATTTGTTACATTTATATATAAAAAATATAATTCTATATAAAATCTCCAAATATGAGTACAGTATATTACATTACAGTATTTATTTTTTAAATAGAGCCTAATTAAGCATAACATTTTATATTTTATAAAAGAAGTCTCTATGGTAAAAAAATAATTTATCAGAGATATAAAAAACAATCATTTCTACAACGTGGCGTCATAATTTGCACGACTCTTAGCCTAATTAAGCATAACATTTTATGTTTTATAAAAGAAGTCTCTATGGTAAAAAAATAATTTTTTTATCAGAGATATAAAAAACAATCATTTCTACAACGTGGCGTCATAATTTGCACGACTCTCTTCCTTCGTCATTTATCGTCATAAATACATCATCTTCCCCTAACAGCATGGCGTTATGGAAGCTCCCTTAACTTTAGTATAAGAAAAAATCAATATTAAAAGTTTAAATAAAAATATTAAAAATTAATTTATATAGCGATGTTCTTTATCCAAAGTCTGCTATCTTATCTACGACTAACACAATTGTCTACATTTAAATATAAGAAAAAATCAATAATAAAAGTTTAAATAAAAATATTAAAAATTAATTTATATAACGATGTTCTTTATCCAAAGTCTGCTATCTTATCTACGACTAACACAATTGTCTACATTTACTCTACATTTTTTGCTGAATCATTTCTATTTTCCACATACGGTATTATAATATGAAATTTTAAAGCGCAATTTTATTTGTAAAACTGATTTTAGTTCTATTTTAATAAATTATTGAACAAGGAATATATCGTATTTTGCCGGACATATCCATAACCATGTAGAATAAAATTTCTATTGATTATAAATTGTTATTTTTAATCGATTATTTTTAATGATAAATAATAATGCACTATTATCTTTAAAAATGCTAGTGGCAAATCGCAGAATTGAGATATTGATCTGCTGCTTCCAGCGATAAGGTTGACTGGCTGCATTTCCGTTCCGTCTGTAGCTATGGAACTTTCTGAATATTTTTTTTTTTTTCCTATCTTTTAATTCGCTATTCGAATAAGAATTTTGTAAAGATTCAAAATATCTGTAGCTATGGAACTTTCTGAATATTTTTTTTTTCCTATCTTTTAATTCGCTATTCGAATAAGAATTTTGTAAAGATTCAAAATAACGGAAAATTTTCTTTTAAAAATCCTCTGACAATTGGTAATGGCAGAGGCTCTTTAATAAAAATTAAGAAAGTTTACCCGAATTTTTTCTTCTTAATTTCCTTTATAAATATTGAGTTTAAGATCATTTAACGGAGAATAAATATAATAATTCAGTAGATAATTAGAATATTTAATTAAAAATTCTTAAAATAAACTCTGATAAAGATTTAATATATATAAACATGCTTCTATAATTATGATTGAGTTATATTCTTTCAATCTTTGATAACCTCATCAAAGATTGAAAAAATTATAAATCAAAAATGACTAACAATGTTTAATAATTTTATTAAGAGCACATAGTGTGGTTTCACCACTATGCTACAGGAATTGTTTGCCCCCATTGCAGTAGCACATCAAATGCTGCAGGCTGAGGTCCATTCACTGCTCTTTTGGTGTTCAGTTAGCATGCGAGTCACCCACTAGCATCACTGACTTACATCCCACAGCCATTAAAAACTGAATTATAGCTTGCATATCCTGTATGGATTGATTTTCAATCATACCAGCCATCTTCAATCATGTCATGTATTTAAAAATAAGGCTAAGTGCACAATTTAAGAATGCTTCACTTGTGCAACACATAGAGCTTCACTTTAACATCCGCATTCCTAAACTGAAATATCAATTCATCACTTGGCGCATTTCATTTGAACACACCATATATGAAACCGGGACCTGCGGAAGGGGGGTGGGGTCCGAACTTGATAACACATAGAGCTTCACTTTAACATCCGTGTTCCTAAACTGAAATATCAATTCATCACTTGGCGCATTTCATTTGAACACACCATATATGAAATTTTCATAAATTAGAGATAAAATGATCATTAATTTAAATGGAAGAAAAAATAATAATACATTCCTGAGCTAAAAATGTCATCTAGTTTTCATTTATATAAAATTGTTTTGAGTAACTACTTTCTTTAAATAGACAAATGGTATTTACTCTATGGATGTGTCTTGTATATGAGAATATTTAATAAAAAATTCTTAAAATAAACTCTGATAAAGATTTAATATAAATAAATATGCTTCTCTAATTATGATTGAGTTATATTCTTTCAATCTTTGAAAACCTCATCAAAGATTGAAAAAATTATAAATCAAAAATGACTAACAATGTTTAATAATTTTAGTAGTAATAGCAGACAATGGAAAATCAGATACTCCAAATGATAAAATCATCCAGAATTGAACCTGGATCCTTCAAGGTAGTAGGTAATTGCTTTATCATGTAGACATCAGCTGACCATAAATTTTTAATAAAACAGAAAAAGTCTTTCTAGCTAATAAGATACAAAAATAACCAAGTTTGAAATTTCATAAGGGCAATTATAAAATCAGATTATCATAAGTCGAATGAAATCTTCATATTAATTATATTATCATAAATAGAGGATATTCCTATGATACAAAAATAACCAAGTTTGAAATATCATAAGGGCAATCATAAAATCAGATCATCATAAGTCGAATGAAATCTTCATATTAATTATATTATCATAAATAGAGGATATTCCTC
This sequence comes from Olivierus martensii, assembly GCA_000484575.1. Taxonomy (NCBI): domain Eukaryota; kingdom Metazoa; phylum Arthropoda; class Arachnida; order Scorpiones; family Buthidae; genus Olivierus; species Olivierus martensii. The sequence goes on from AYEL01069424.1 coordinate 60,644, forward strand.
TATTTATGATGATATAATTAAATTTTAATTGGAATATAATTTAATTTTATTTGATAATTCTTTTTGAATATAATGTAAAGAATAAAAACTGAAAATTTCGAGAGTATTTTTCTAATATTTTCAGAAATTTGCAAATTATTTTCTGAATAAGAATTCAAGAAAAGCAAGTTTTATAAGCTAAACCAGGGATCTCTTAACTCAATGCTATCTGTGCCCATGCATAATTACAGAAGTATGCTTCCCTTTTTCTTTTAACTAGAAACCAAGCCCATTTTTAAGAAGGGAGTACAAATCAATGTCAATATAAAATTATTTCCATATCTCTAGCATGTTTAACTCTTTGATGCATAATATAAGACTTGTTTCTGTAGATCTGACACAAGTGTTTCCATCAAGAAAAGGATAATTCATTATTTTTTCTATAAGGAAAGAAAACCAATACTACTTTCATACTTCAATTCTTGTTATTTATATGAAGTCCATATTTTATAGAGATAGCACAGTTATGGAGATGTTAGAATGTCTTTTTAAAAGACATTTTATGATGATTTTATGAATGTCTTTTTAAAAGACATTTTTATTGATGAGAATGTCTTTTTAAAAGACATTCTCATCAATAAAAAATTAAATATACTTAATCTGATATGGTGCCATCAAGAGTGCCATATAGTGTCTACTTCATTTAAAAAAATTTGATACTTTCTTTATTGAATGCAAAAAATCGTAAGTGCACATCCTTCATTGTATCTTTTCAATAATTTTCTAATTCCTTATTTTGCAAAGTCGCGGATTAGAACGAATGGAATAAAATTAATTCTAACTAAGCCTAACTTAATCTGATAGACAAACTGCAAAAGATTTCGAAATTTCTTAAAATATTATATTTATTTTTAAAAAATATTGTTCTTTTTTTCTGCAGAATGGAAAATATTTTATCTTTATACAAATTTCAGATAAATTCAGCAATCTACAAATTTTAGAGAAATTTTTGAAAAACTGCCAGTTCATTACATTGGATATTCATTTCCATAGATCAGCAATGTGTTAATTTATGATTATTATTGAAAAGCAGCAATATTTACAAACTTTATCTCAATGAACAAAGAACAAACTTATATAGTGTAAAATTTTACTCAATTAAACTTAAATCATTTCAATTTTTTATTGATTTGCATTAAATAAAATTTGACAATTTATAATAGGTGATAATGCAGTACATTGCTTAAACCTAAAATTGAAATTATTGGAAAAGAATTAAGTGTCAAAAGTAATAGCAGTTTGAATTTTTCATAATACATTCAATAGCTAGTCATGCATACATTGCCTATATTCTAATTAACATTTGTAATTTTTGTATTAATGATGTTGAAAATGATAAAGTTAAGAACATACCTGAAATAAAGTAAACAATTTTAAAATATCTTCTGTTTTTGGAGCTGTATCTTTAAAATATAGTAGTAATATTTGGAGCAATTCACTCTAGAAAAATAAAAAGAATCAGTAAGATAATGATTTTTTTTAATGAATAAATATAGTGGATTGCATAGCTGATCAAAGGTGTAAGGGAAATTGGTGCAATTGAGTCAGCAAAATTTACAAACTTATGAAAAATTTTCATAAGTTTTTTGACTGCTCATACATAAATGACTCTTTTTTTCTAAACTTTTTTCATTACATATGAATATATGTAGTAATCTTTAGATGATTATGCCATACATATCTAAAAAGGATTACATATTTGTAAAAATAGTTTTTTTTAATTAATTGTATAAATAGTTAAAACAAACTATTTACACAAATTTCTTTTTTCATATCTTTTAATAAATAATTATTTTCATTTAAAGGAAATTATATTAAAAAAGTCTAAAAGTGAATAATATCATATAAGAAATTGATGTGAATCATTAATGAAAAATAATTTTTAAGCTGAAAATTTGAGATGATAATATATAATAAAATATTTGAATTTTACCTGTTCTTTAATATTTAATGCTGCCCACTGATATAACAAATGTTCAGTCTGAGTGATATAATATTATATAATAAAATATTTTAATTTTACCTGTTCTTTAATATTTAATGCTGCCCACTGATATAACAAATGTTCAGTCTGAAAAATAAAATTATAATTATTAATTGATACAACTAAATAAAAACAAACACAAAATACTATAGTCAGATCTTGTTATATGGTCATCCGCTTAAAAGTTCACCCTGCATATATGGTCACTTCTGAAAAGTTCCTGCTGATTTAATAGAAATTATATATATTTTGTTACTGCCTATATTATCAACCATTATATATATAATTCCTTATATGGTCATTTTGAGTTCACGGTAAAGGAATTTCAACAGCAATTTTTTTCAAGTAATTTCGAAACTCTTTTGAATCCAAAAAGAGCATTACAAGTGTTTATCTTCAAAGAAAATCTGAAGATAAACACTTGTCCACCATTTAAAATAACACAGATTTGATTTAGCAGAAAATTATGATTTTTGTAAGTTTTTATTTAATAAATTTCAGATTGCTATACATTTTTGATTTATTAAATTCATACAGACAAATATGACTGTTTTTCAAAACTTCATGTCACATATAGATGTTTTCACACTACGCATGCACTGCATTTCTTGCTTCTATGAATGGCGCAATCTTGTGTGTTGCCAGATCTGGTGATTTTTAATGTTTTATTATTAAAAAAATATTATATAGTTTAAAATTGCTGTTATAGAGTTTTGTGAATTTATAATTTCCTTTAGTGAAAAAAATTTTAATTATTATTTTTAATATAAGAATTTTACTACTATTGCTCTAATACTTTGTGATTTTCCATGAATAGGATTTGGCAACAAATCATTTCACTTCACTTTTCACTTAACTGATTATATAATATACAATATACGGTTCAATATGTGTCAATAATCCATTACAGTGCTTATTATTATTATTATCTTTTAATCTAATTTTTGTTTTCATTCTAGAAAGGCCTGTATCGATTGTTTTCCCATTTTCATAGTTTTTTCAGGAGTCCTGACGAAAATAATTTTTACACTGTATAGTTAAAATACAATTGCCTCAAATTGAATTTTTCTTACCCCGTATAAATGGACGCCCTGCTTATAAGGTCAATTTTCTTAAGTCTACAGAACTGACCATATAACAAAGTTTGACTGTATTAGAGAAAATAATTTTATTGTTAATTTTCAAACAATATTTATGAATCTTTTCAAAACATTTAAAATTCGATAAATATTGACATCAGACAAAATACTAAAGAAAATCAATTAAGCATTATTTTTAAAAAGTATTAATTTTAAAAAATTTCAAAAATATTTCTAATACATTGAGGGTTCAGCTTACATAATTTTATCATACAAAAATAGAAAACTTTTAAAGATAATTTTTTTAAATTTCAAAAGTCTCTTTGAAGCATTTCTTGTTACCAATAAGAAAATGTTATTTTTAATGAACCAATAAAAAATTCAGTAAAATAATTTTTCAATGCAAAATATATTATTCTATGTATTTGACATGTGTACTGAACATTGACAAAAGAAATTTTCTTCTATAAATGAATGAAACTTTTTGTTAAAAAATAATTTTTGATTAGAAACCATAATTATTGATATCGTGGTACCTATACTTAGAATATATATTTGTAAATTGGAATTAAAAATATACAGGTCTCTCTTAATTTACAAAAATAATTTGGATGTTAAAAATTATTCATTAGGTGAAAATTTGTAAATTGGAAACTCATTTACCATTAACATAAGAGCAATATCAATGTAAAATTTAATTATTGCATTGACATTCTCTTAATAAGATATTAAGCAAGTATAATCTAATAACTAAAAATATTAGATAATATTTATTTAATATCTGACAGATCAGGCTCTCTATGTGAAAATGACAAAATATTTTACAATCATATTTGTAACATCACTATATCATCTCTTTGATGATAATTTTTACATAGTTTCATAAAAAAATCTTTCATTTTAACTTACTTGAATGGCTTTAGATCTGCTATGTTATGACATCATCCTTTCACACAAGAAAAAACTGAATTTTCTGTTTCTAACTTATACAGTCATTTGTCAATGGATGTATTACATCCAACGATATCAAGAAAGTTAAGAAAGATAAGTGGGATTCATGGCAATGTCTCAATTCACCATATTAATAGTCTCAACCTCCATATTAACAGTGGAAGAAGTGTCTCAAGGCAGATGCACTTTCATCAAATGAGCAGCAAGAAGCTTTATTCCAATGGAATATTTAAATTCAACAGAAACTTCTGGGATTCCTCCTCATCAATTGAATTTAAAATGCTGAATGATTATAATGCTGATAAGAAATAAGTTGCCAGCAAATTGATTATGTAATGGTTTTAAATTAATCATTGAGAAAATAATTGGTATGAGATCAATCGGTGTGTATCAAACTGATAAATATGCTTTAATTCTCATAACAACTCTAAGTCAAATGATCATGATTTTGCATTTAATGGCAAAGAAGAGAGTCCAATAATTGAGATTAAGAGATTTTTATCTACATGAAAGTGATATACTACAGAATATTTCCTGTGTTATAAGGGGGGTCAACTGTACATCATTTTTAAATTTATTCTTCATAACACCTTTAAATTTATTCTTATTACCTTTTAATTTATTCTTCATATTACTATTCTTCTACTTTTTATATAAAAATTAGGCAGAATATTTGAACTATTATATAGAGAAATAAGGTACATACTATACTCTCATTTGTTATATATATAATTTTAACAAAAACACTATTTATGCATATTTAATAGAGATTTTTGCCTAATAAATGTTATCAAAGCTAAAACACATCTTTAAATACATTATTTAAAAAAAAACCACAAAAAAATTTAAATTTTACCATTATTTGTCCATGAGAATCTTTATTAGGTGTTTCTACAGTTATAAGTTCTTCAAACTGTTCCATTAACTGTAACAGAAAATTATTTATTATTTATTATATTTATTAATTATTATTAAAATATTGTCAAAAAATGAATATTTATAAGCAAATGCATATTTAATATACAGATATTTAAATACACACTGCAAAAAAATAGAGTGAAATCTGAAAAACTTGATATAAGCTCTCAATGCTATTTAGCTAGGTATACAAATGATTTTCATCACCAATGAATGCACAAGGCATTTCTAGAGCTCATGAGAAGAGCATATCTGAGGCCAATATAAGGACAATATTTGTAATTATTGATATATCTGACCAGATTTGCTGTTTCATTACATTTAGTCGTCTATGAAAATGCCTCTATGATGTATCTGTCAGCAATTTGAGCAAATGAGTGAATTTGGGAAGGCCACTTCATGCATTTACAGCAAATCTGCATCTTTTTTTGCAACAGTGTAAAAAAAAATAGTTATTCATTTCTATAATATATTAAAAGTTTTCAAAAGTATGAATATATATAAAAGATTATCATAACTTACATGTAATTAAAAATGAATATTTATAAGCAAAAGTGAAATATATATAAAACACTAGAAGGACATCACAATTTTATTTATACAGGTAGTTCTTGATTTAGATGTTTCTGTATTTGTAAGTTCTTCAAAAAAGAATTAAGAAAAAAATCAGAAATATGAACATTGATTGTAAAAAAAATGTCTATTAACAAATCGAATTTGTAGCAAAAATCCTTATCAGCTATGAAATTGGAAAAATCAAAATGGCGTTCTCTGGTTTTATTGACATATCATATAAATAACTCTTTTATTCCTAGACTGTACCTAAGCTAGTAATTCATCTGCATTAAAACTTATCTAATTATCTATTAATAATAATGAAGAATACAAATGTTTTAATATTAATATAACATAAATAATTTCTTTACTATTATAATTTGCTTGATTTTAAAGGTTATATTTTCACTTCTTTCCATAAATCATTTGTTTAATCAAAATAATTGATTTTGTTGACCTATATTTAATTTTATTGTGTCAAATTGTTGTTAAGAAGGAACTCCTGATTTTAGTACAGGTTGACATTCAAAAATCCGGCAACCGAAAATCCGGATTATTCAGTATTCCAGCATGAATTTCAGGAGCGTATTATCAAATTTCCCCGCACTGTCACGCCACTGTTTTCTGGAGCTGCCATTGATGTTTTGATGTACACCATTCTCAGTTGTTTGGTGTTGCTTGCCACACTAACACATAGCTCTGCTCATTAATTCTTTTTTTTTTTTAATATTTATTTGTTGTTGTTTAGCCCAATAATGGATTCAGCAAAGAAGAAATGTGGCATAAAACATTAACATTGTGCGTTATCGATCACAGAGAAAGTGGAAATACTAAAAAACTTAGTAACGGTGTGTCTGTGCGAACCATTTGTGAAACATACGACTGTAAATGTGATAATTTTCTATTAAATATATACAGCATATATAAACTTTCAATTATCCAGCATATTCAAAAATCCACCACTCCTCAGGTCCCAAGGTTGCCGGATTTTTGAATGTCTACCTGTATAATGTCTATGGAAAACTGATTCTCAGTTTACAAATTTTTATTTTATGAACACACTCCAGAAATGAATTAACTTGTAAAGTTGAAATCTACCTGTACTAGATTATACTATTATACTCACTGCAAAAATGTTTTAAGAAATAGCATTCAATATTGAAGATTTAAGTCTGATTAAATATAAAAATAGAAATACTATCAAAGATACTAATATATAAATTAACCTTTAGCGCTCCAACGCCTAGCTATGCTAGACACGCCTGCTCCGTCTAACGCTCCAACGCCTAGCTATGCTAGACAAAGTTTAAGACCCAAAAACTTTGTAATTTTTGCGTAAATCGAGAAAAAATGGTTAAAATCTCAAATTCTATCATATTTTCCATATTTCTATCGTATTATTCAAAAATTTGATTTTCCGTCGATATTTTAATAAATTTTTAATTAACCCTTTAATTCGAACCCAATCCGAATTAATTAATATAATTGTGAATTCATAAAATAATTTATACAGTAATTTAGTTAAAACTTTCTATGATATATATCTCCTTTAGTGAAAATAATTTTCTGAAATTTATTTTTGTATCTGCAATTAATTTTATATTAATTTTTAAATTTACTGTCTAATAATATAAAATTAATTCATAGTTAAATCTAAACCTATACATAATACAATAGACTGTGATTTTTATTCTTCAACTGCTTCATTTCTCCATGATTCTATCACCAACCAAGCCTAATTTCGCTTTATTAATAAGACCCTCGTTCCTTTGTTTAGTTTTGCCATGGTCTATAAATACTATATGGTCACATCACTCCTACCGATAACAAAAGGAAAAATGTGAAGGTCTAGATTTTAATCACTAGGGCGGCGTTGGTGTCTCATACTCCGTCATAGCAGACGAATTTCTACAGAGTTATATGTAGAAGCTTATAAATCAAACATAACACTGCAAAATATTTTTAGCGGGAATTTCGCTATATTTTGATAAATTAGAATGAAAACACCTTAGAATTATCCTTAACGCTTTATGGGCTTAAACTTACGGTAAAAAAATAACATTTCAAAATTTTTAACATTAGTTCACAACTATCATTTTTAAGTCAACAACTTTGCAGTCGTGACCCGTTTTTTCTCGATTCTTCAAATACGTTGAAATAATGCCAATTCTAATTGTTCCGAAATTACTAACAATAAGATATTGTAATCATTAATGCTACAGAAAATGGATTAAAAAAATATTAAACAAAAATCGAAAATGTATTTCCTTGTAATGCCCAATATAATAATTCCATTTGAAAAAATAAATAAATAAATTATTTGATGAACTTAATTATTGTATCTGAGCACAAAGATCATACAAATGCTGAAAAAAACTTTATTAAAATTTCTGGATCGTAGCAGATATACTATGGGCATTTGAAGTAAAACTTGTTGCATTTTAATGTAAGTTGGTAAATAAGGCATAATTCCTCGATAATATCAACATTATAATTACTTTTCACACGATTATTTAAAACACTATTATTTGTCGATATATTGGTAAATGAATTTTCAAGTGTATCCAATTACAATTCCATTCATAAAATAATTTATACAGTAATTTAGTTTAAACTTTCTATGATATATATCTCCTTTAGTGAAAATAATTTTCTGAAATTTATTTTTGTATCTGATAGAAATGGTATGTGTACAGTATATATTTTTGAAAGAAGAAAATATCTCATTATTATTAAAATAATTCGTTTATCATTTCATACTTAGTATTGTATTAGAACTTTTTGACTATCTGAGAATTGAAAATTTTTAGTGATTAACTTTGATAGAAATGAGATTTAACTCTTCTTATTCATCTTTCTCCTGGTATGAAAGATTATATACTGTAATTATATAAATCATCTTACTTTAAAGTTCATTCCCATAGGTATTGGTAGTTTAGTATAAATAAATTTAGAGATGTTTGAATTTTTACAGTTGCATTTAGCATTCTTAATGGAAAATACTGTAATAGAAAAATTGGAAGTAGGATTTCTATAATAAATTTATTTTCAATATAGAGAAGTATACACCACAACAACAGAATTAGTTTAGATTTCACAGGAATTATTGGCTTTTTTCAGCTGATGTTTTTTATCCCTAAATTAAAAAAACTGAAATATATAATTTCCAAGAGTAGAATATTTTAAAATACAAATAAAATAAATAAAAATTTGAGACTTGTTTATATATAATAGTGAATATCCAACTTCCCATTTCAATCTTCACTTCTTGGCTATTTATAATATGATTGTAGGTCTTTTTAATAAATCTCTGATCAAAATGAACATCGCATATTGAATCCTTAAACGTAAATTCACGATCTGCTCGTGGTATAAGTCGTTTCCATTCCCTGAGCTGCTCATTGTTTCCTTGTTTTACCTTGAACATGTGCCGTTTTTCCTTACAGGATATCCTGAATTGCAGCCAGGAACAAAACAGTATGGCATTTTTTGTCAAAAAATAAAATTAGTTCTATAACAACAATCTAGGTTAAGGCCCCTATACACGCTCCGACCAGACCACCGGACTGTCGGGCAGACCTACTGTCGGGTGAAGGGTTGGATAGTGTGTAGGCTTGTCGGCAGACAAATATGGTCGGAGACGACAGTCGGACGGTCGGATGAGAAAACCCCTCGACCAGCCGACTTCCATATATCGGCTGGTCTGGTCTGGACGTGTGTAGAGTACATCGACAACGACAGTCGGGCGGAAAGCTGATCAGTTTGGTCGTGTCGGTTGGTCTGGTCAGAGCGTGTATAGGGGCCTTTACAAGTACGAATTGAACGGAAAAATATACACCAGCGCCTCTAGTAATGGGATTTCAAAACTCAAAAAATCTTACAACAATGGCGTCGAAGTGGAATGACCATATAGTATTTATAGACCATGGTTTTGCAGAATTTCTTGCAGAATCCCCGTGACGTCATCCGTAATATCGAGTATGACATCATCAAATATACTTGTTACGAACGCTCGTATTTCGCTATGGGTGATTTTTTTCTACTGTATATAATAACTGTAAATAGCAAAAATAAAATATATCGATAGCAACAAATAAATCCCCGTGATGAATACAGTGAGATCAAATTTAGATCACTGCTGGGACATAAATTTATGACGTTTTCGTTGTTTTTATATACCAGTCTGATTAAAAAATTTTTTGATTTTAATTCTTAAAAATTGAGCGGATTTATTTCATATGACGAAATAAAAATGATTCTTTACATTTCGTAAATTTATAAGTAATTATTGAAAAAGCGGTAATCAGCTTAGAAATGTTTATAAAGCAATGATATAAGCTTAATTTTTATATAGCGAATATAACATAAGTAAAATTTTAAAACTCAACATGGCGGCAGTGGCGTACCCATTGGGTTGAGGGGACGGTCCGCTCCGGGCAACAAGCTGAATGAGGGCCGAGAGCATAGAATATCATTACTATCCACCAAATATTTATATAAAAATTTTTGTATAATTTTCAGTTCTTAAAAATTATTTAATAAAATGTGTGTTGAAAGCTTGATTGAAATTAAAACAGATGTGTTTTTTGGAGGGGGAGAGGGAGCCAAAAAAATTCCGCCCCGGATACCAAAGATTCTAGGTATGCCACAGCATGGCGGTATTTTAAATAGATGATTTTTGATGAAATGCTTGAATTGCTATCTGGCGATCTTAAATTTTTGCAAAACTAAAAGCTCATCATAAATTTATGATGAGCTTTTAGCTTTTAGCTTTTATCAAAAGCTAGCTTTGTTCTAATATGTACTAATTAATTATAACTGAAAATTCTTTTATCTGTCAGTAATTAACCTAGATCTGCTTCATTACAAGAATAATGTGTGACGTAATCAAAAATTCGAAATTTGGCATGCGAGTCGCCTCCAGATTCGGAGTCGTAAAGAATCGATTCTCGTGACATGAGGCTTCAGCCCAGCATCAGTGGCGTAGCGAGCATAACTGGCGCCCGGGGCACGATATCTTTTTGGCGCCCCCCGAAAAACAAAAACAAACTATAATATATAGAATATACGCGTAATAAGAATTTGGCGCCCCTTCGCGAGTGGCGCCCGGGGCATGATAGACCCCCTTTCCCCCCTCGCTACGCCACTGTCCAGCATACCAAAAATTATATGTAATACGCCATATCTCCTAAAAACATGCTTTTTAAATTGATCGATCTTACATGCTAATCACTTATACATTGATTTTATGTAATTTAACAATTGCTTTTGGCATTTATTAAACGAGATAGGTTTTCGTTATGTTAGCACGCCAAAAATTTGATAGACTTTATTATTGGTTTCACATAGCGATAAACAAATTTGTTCCTTCTTATTTTTATAGACCCAGTATTAATGGTCGAAAGCCTTGGATTACAAAGGAGCTAAGTTCCATTAGAAATTTGAGAAAGAAGTACTATAATAAATGGAAAAAGTATAACGATAAGGATAGTTTTGTAGCATTTAAAAATCATGACATTCTGTTTCGGGAAAAGTTAAAAACTGCAAAAAAAGAATATATTATGAATTTACCGCCTGAAACTCTAAGTTCAAATAGGTTTTTTTTGGAGAACTCTTCCGACTCTTAATAAGAAAAAACTTAAAACCAATCGAGCTATCTTAAAGAAGAACAAAGCCACCAGCAACAAGAGGGAAATAACAATTAAAAGCTGAACAAAAACAGTAAACAACAAAATTACTTTCAAAGTACTGAGACGTATTTGCGAAAGATAAATGGGATATAGTTAAAATCGATATGGAAAATTGTCATATTTGTCTAACCAACAAAATGCCAATAAATTTAAGACCCTACAGATGTTCAATCAGTGACCAAGAACAAATACAAGATCAAATAGATGTATTATTAAAGAAAGGATTCATAAGAAAGTCTTCCTCCCCATATGCATTTCGAGTTACATTAGCTGATAAAAAAGATGAAGGAAAAAGGCTCGACTACATATAGACCATAGGAAATTGAACCAAATTGTAACTCCAGAGAACTACCCATTTCCACGTATTGAAGATTTATTCGATAAACTACACGGAGCGAAAATACTTTACTAATTTAGACATAGTCTCTGGTTTTTGGCATATTCCAATGAACCCAAAAGACATACAAAAGACAGCGTTCACAACAATGGACGGACATTACGAATGGTTAGTAATGCCTTTTGGTTATAGAGACGCCCCTTCAATCTTCCAATGAATAATCCAAAATGTTCTATCAAAATATGAACTCGATGAATTTACAAAAATTACGATGATATCATTATTTACTCGAATTCTTTCGACGAACATCTCTACCATCTTCGAACGATTTTCAAAGTCTTATCAGAAGAAAACATTAAACTAAAACTAAGTAAATGTCACTTTGCCAAACGTGAGATAAAATTCTTAGGACATCTGATAAGCGAAAATAATGTGAAGCCTCTTCAAGACAACACTGTCGTTATTAGAAATGCTCCTACATCAAAAAACGAGAAAGAACTACAAAAATATTCCTAGGAAAAGTAAATTACTATAGGAAATTTATCCCAAATGCAACTACATTACTTAATCCATTATGGAGGTCATCTGGTATACTCAGATTGATTGCATCACCAAGATAAATAACTGATGCCCTACGTGGAGAGGACTCATGGAGGACCACAAAAATATAACTTTCGACCATGTTGCTTATCCACTTATCTATGCCTCCATATTTTCAGCAGCTGCACAGTCACACATAAATTAACGGAAATCTTAAAACACGAGAAGTTTGTCCTTTTTGTCCGTGCTCTTGTCCCTTTGCCAACTTTGAGTGCAATTGGGAAAGAGAGCCAAATAGTTGTTAGAACACCTAAAATCTGATCACCCAGAAATGTTGTCAGCTTGATTTTAGCTCATAACAATCTAACAACACCGTAATCATGGAGGATTGTTCTGTACTATTTTAAATTTTAAAAAAATTAGCTTCTGAAGAATTCTCCTTCCCAATTTTTAATATTATACATAGAATATGGTCACCCTAATATAACAAAGGTGGACGAATCAATCTGAAGAAAAAGTAATAATAAAATATATTGTTCGTTTCTTTATCTCTTCTGGCTTTATTTGCAAATTTTTTAATTTATTTAAAAAAAAATTTTTTTTTTGGATTTTGTCCAACCCCACACCTTATACACGCTACACCCCCAATATCTAAAGCCTCCCGGGTTAAAGTTCAGAAAATTTGGTCACTTTAGTATATAGCAATTTTAAAAAATTTCATTTCATTATAATCTTACATTAACAACTTTAATTTCGTAGTTCGAAAAGTTCCGATGATTCTATTTAATTATAATTATATAGTAATTATATTTAATGCTATTTTAAATGCAGTATTATACGTCTATATACTTGTATAATAGATGGGAACTAGCTTTTCTAACTAATGTACAACTGATGATGGGGAAAACTTTTCGTGCTTAAATTTTGAAGAATTTTTTATTATATGATAATTTGGTTGACAGCAATCTTATTTACGAACGAAAAAAATCGAAATAAAAATCTGATCGTCGGAATTCACTTTAACCTTTCAAAATACACTATAAATTGATCGAAATCCGATTCTAAACGTAGTATCTTTATACGATGTAATATATAACGGATATAATTCAAATGATCCTTATCACAAAACAATTCTATCACTAAATATACACTGACGGAAAAAAAATCCCAACACCAAGAAAAAATTATTTGTATGAAATTTGGATAATGCATTTGTAGTTAACATGTTTAATTGATTAAATTTTCAAGATCACAGGTTAATTTAAGCTCAACCTTTTTTTTGCTCATAACAATCTAACAACACCGTAATCATGGAGGATTGTTCTGTACTATTTTAAATTTTATTTCTTCATCACGATAACTAAACAAAAGGAAAGCATACAACACAGCTCAACATCTGCACACAACTGTTGGGTCGAGAAAAACATAGCAATAGGTTTAAATTCTCAGTCTCAGCTAAATCCATCCATAAATACACTGACGGAAAAAAAATCCCAACACCAAGAAAAAATTATTGTAGAGTAATGAAATTTGGACAATGCATTTGTGTAGTTAACATGTTTAATTGATTAAATTTTCAAGATCACA